>VXAD01001102.1:979710-1008122 GCA_013399195.1 Dicrurus megarhynchus
GAGCGGCTCCCGCCGCCCCCGGTGGCCGTGGGCGCTTCCCGGCGGAGCGGCCGCGCCACCCCCGTGCCCTGCTCCCTCGGGCGGCGCAGCCTGGGCTCGGCAGATCCGCAACGTCCCCCCTGTGTCATTTCTCACCACCCAGCGCCGAGCAGGCTGTTCTGTAAAGTTGGAGGCGTCTGCTTAAAAATCCAGGTAAAAGATGCTGAAGAGCAGGATTAAAAAATGCAAAGGAGCGCCAAGCCTCCTGCCAGGCAGGGACATAAATATGGTATGCTCTTGGTACTGCAGTCCTTGTGTACATAAAGGGAAAATTAATATATCTCTAAGAGTCACTTTATTATATAGAGTTGTGCCAGCTGATTTTTAAGGACTAAGACAATCCTTTATGTCGCCTCATTGCCTACACAGCTGACTTGGTAAGGAAGGATCTTCCAAATAGGATATAGTTGCAATGCTAAGATTACATAGTTTGTGGCATTGGCAGCTATATCGCTTCCAAACGGATAGGATGACTACTGATGCTGAGAAGTGCAAGGCCATAGACCATAATTTCAGGCCAAAGTCTACATGGTTCAGGGTAGCTAATGTAGTTTTAAGTTTTTGTTTTAATATATAAGTATGCATTATTGCCAAGACTCACTATATCATATTAAATGGCTATAAAAGGATGTAAATTGATACGAAAACTACATTCTCTTACAAAGCTGGTGTCTGAGGGGTCTTTCACAACCCCTATTCCTATTCAAAGTGCATTTACCTGATTGCCAGCTAACAAGTCTCTCTCTACCTCAGATCACAACTGCGCAAAGTGAACTCAGACCATTAAGAGAATAAGGAAGCTTCTCGTTCTCCCTAATGGATCTCTTAAGCTGATGGGATGACAAGAGAATGCTAGCGGCTACATCCAATCAAAGCACTGATACTGCTTTGATTTTTGAGAAGTTCAACTCTTGATTGAGTTTGGCAGGCCTGCACCCACAAGGCTATGGCTGGGAACTGCAAGGCAGATACAGAGAAAAATCAATTCTTTCTGTCTGCTTTACAAAATTCTCGACTGGGTAAAATTATTTCATTATTGGTAAATTTTCTTTTACAAGTGGGTGTGAGCACTATTTTTTGGTTGCAGTTTCCCATCAGAGTTAAATTCAGTTCTCATCACTGTTAAGTTCTGCTGCTCATTTTGAATGCAAAAGAAAAGACCTAAAAGAACCTGTGGGCTTTGTTTATTGGGATGCACTCTGAACTCCTCCCATCTGAAATAGGCACAACTAACCTGCCCCACAGAGGGCTTCTGATTTGCTGGGGTTGGATAAAGTATTTAAAGGGTTTTTCTAGCATAGGGGAGACATGATATATTGATTCAATTTGAAAATCCTCAGATATTATCACTGCACTCCATCTTGTGGAAGAGACAACAACATATATTAAAATGATCCTGTAGTGGTTTGAGTAATTAAATCTAACAATGTTTGGTTCTTCCTGCCAAAGCAAAGAACTACATACAGCAATGGATACAAGAAATTGCTTAAGTCTTAATTTGCCTAATTGTACTCAGTGGATTTGTGTAAATGTCCCTTGGTTTTAGATATGAGCTTCACATCTTCTTTGTTTTGGAAAGGAGCTTTTCGAAGAGCTTAATTGGAAAAGCAAAACTAAAGAAGACAAGAATCTGCTTTCTAGGTGAGGTTGCCAATGAGCACTCCAGATTTGAGAGAGATTTGGGGATGGTGATCTGTTGGAAATATGTGGCTGTGGTAAAGACTCTGCTAAGTAAGATTGCTGTGTAGGGAACTTACTGGGTCTGGGGTTTGGTCTGTGTGGTTTTGGTGGTTTTTTGTTACCCCTGTATTAAGTACAGTAATCCAGTTGTATCTGGACAGCATACTGAGAATCACTGTCTTACCAAAAAAAAAAAAAAAGAAAAAAAAAAGAAAAGAAATTACGAGATTCTCTCATGTCTTTCTGAAACTGCCTTTCATGGCTTGTGACCTTTTCCCCCTTGATGTTCAGTGCTGCTTTGGGAAATCAAAATAGATATTGAGGCAACAACAACTGTGAACCATAGCAAGTCGTAGTCATGCATATTTGTGTCTGGCCAGATTCAGAGAAAATTGAGAAACTTATCTGGATTCACTGCTATAAAAAGGTTAACCTTATAATAGTTGCCCTAGGACAAGGTTGAAGATAAAGCCATTTAACTTTAATGAATAACTTAAAATACAAAAGGCTAGTTATTCTAACTGTTCCTTGGGCGGAAGCAAAAAGGTTTTATTGAAAAAAGACTAGAAAAGCTTAGTCATTCAGACCCAAAGAAGCAGGAAAAAACAGGTCTTGCATGGGAAGGAGTTAGGAGAAAATTCTGTTGTACAAATGAGGATCCTCTGAATTACCTCACCCCAGAAGTAGGTTCCACAAGGAGACTGAACTTAATTAGCAGCCATGAACTATGCTTTTCTTTTTCTTTTTTTTTTTTCCCCCCCCATAACTCCCCCCTCTCTTGCAGTAGCAGTAATGTCTGTGCCTTTTCCCTGTGATGTGGCATGGAACAGCAGTGCTGAATGAAGCACTGGCCTTTTCTGTTTCATTTACCAGGGAGGGGGTTGGACAACAACTTGCTGATGGCTATTGTACTTTACTGCTCCAAACAGAGCTGTCTGGTAAGGTAGAATTGATCTAACTAATGCCTCAGTGCAAAAAGGCCTTGGAGGTGGAGTGTCTCTGTCTACTATTCTAATAGTGGAGACAGATCTCATTAATTCCTGATGTATACTTAAGGCAGGCAATCTTCATTGACTACAGTGTTTGTTAGCCTTTTCCAGACTCCTTGGTCATTTTCCTAAACCAATGACTCATTACTCCATCACTGCGCTGATTGCATTAAATTGTTACTGTTATTACAATGAAAGTAACATCATGTTTATGTTAATTCACTTCATGCACAACTGTCAGAACTCTTGAAACAGTCCTCAATTGAAAGAAACCTACATGAGCATTTTTGGCATTATTTAGACTCTTTCTGATTATGCTTTTCGATATTGTACGTAAAAACTTGGAGCAAATGACCAGACCTTTTTGTAAAACCATTAGTATTGTGCGAGGGGAAATCAGGACATTACTGCTCTTGAGTATTTACTCCCGTTCAGCCTCACAGATTTTTTTTTTTCTTACAGAAGAGTCCAAAGAGTAATGTTGGGGCAGGGATAACAGGGAAGATTCCCCAAAATGAAGTCTGCTTTTTCAAAGCATTGAACATGGATGATAAAATAATGCAGTTAGGTTTGGGGTTTTTTCTAACAGGAGCAAGAAAACATGCAGATGAACAGAACAAAAGTCAGATGTTAAGAGAATTTATATTTGCATTTACTTTATTAAACAGTAAGTTGTATACAATCCCAATAGACTCTTGAGTTTCAAGGCTGCCTCTGAACTCTGTGCCCTGGAGAAAAGAGACTTCAAAATGTAGTTTCTGCTATATGCAACATAAAAAAAACCCTTATCATCCTTTTTGCCTGCTTTTTTCTTTGTAATAGAATGAATTTGAAGACATGAAAAAACATGGTATAGTGTAACAACGAAGGGACAGTACCGAGGTCTGACCTTGGTGGATTATTCATGTGCTTGAAGTTACACAAGTATTTTGTTCTGCTTACCACAGTAACTGGAGCGAGGGAAGAAAGACTGGGTAAAGATTACAGTGGAAAAACAGGCTGCTATTTTGAAATGGAAATTTATGACATTGACCTGAGAATTGGTGCAGAAGGCTGGTGAATTGGAGCTGAGTTTGAAATGTAGCATGAAAATGCTTTCACACCTTTTCTCTAGAAAAATGTGATGCTCTGGAGCTGTGTTTGCAGTGGAACAAATACCAACTAATCATTTCATCACAGGTTCGTTACTTTGTTTTCTATCCTGTTTTCACTCTGAGAGGAAGAGAGAAAGAGAAAGCATGTCAGCAAATTTTTTCTCTTTGCCAAGCAAATATGAGATAGTTTAGTATACAATTTCAGGTATTGCCACTCATTCAGTGTCTGTTGTCCTCTTTTGGCCCTCTGACTTCTATTGAAGTAATTCCTCTTTTATTTCTTATAGCAGAGATGAAAAGATGGTCAACGAACCTCACAAATTCACCTGCCTTTCAAAGGCCGTTTGCTGCTTCAGTTGCTACTGTTTGCCTTTGAAGCAAGAGAAACCAAAGCTCTATTGCATCTGTGTACCATCCACACCAGCATGAAAAGAAAATGTTTGGAGAAAATTCAGCATTCAATTTCCAGTCTACAAGACCCTGTAGTGTCTGGGCTGTAACTTAAATCCTTCGGCAATTGTAATATAATTTTGGAAGCTTGTGGAAGTGGAGGACATGGCACAGAATAGTCTCCAATGTGATATTTTGTTCTTAAAGCTCAATTCTGAGGACATGTATCTTCATCCCATGTCCCAGTTTTAAGAAAGGAATGAGTCTTACAACACTTCTCTTCATTTGGACACTCCCATAATAGAACCAGCCAACCTCCCCTTGTAGTTAGTGTGCTGGACACTTCCTGGTATTTCTGATCTTGGCAGGGAGGCTATGTCCAGTATTACTGAAACTGATAAACTCTTTTTAATGTGACATTTGTTTCATTTTGTTTCATAATCCAGGAACTGGGGCAAAAAATATTTCCTAGATTTCCTAGAGAGAAACTATAAACTTCTTTCCCCACTCTCTGCCCTCCCCTCCTCCCAGTTCAGTGTTTCCCAGGCTTCCATGCATAGGGTGTAATAAAAGAAGTGTACTCTTTCCCCATTCCAATCCCATCTGTGACTATTTTTGGAATTTTGCTATTGTGTCATGTTCAGCCTAGATGTATATCTGCTTCAGTTACTTGACACAATTTTCAGTAGGATCTCTATGATGTGTGTTGGTATCTCTGTTTCAAAACAGTTATTTTTCCTGATAACATAGGAATTAATATTAGCAGTCTTTGTTTTCAGCAAATCCTTGGGGATCCTTACATTACAGTCAAGTGAAACTGGCTGGAATGACTTTTCAATGTCTTAGTGCAGGAAACTATCTACAATGCAGTGTCTGAACCTGTCCAGTGTTTTGTGCAACTACACTCTAAGAAAAGAGTAACAAAATAGGATTTCTGCCACAAGCACCTTTCTTTTGTGATGTTACAAATTTGGTAATCTAATTCTGTGCATCATGTTAGAATTGTTGCCACTCATTCATCAGCAAATTTGACTTTCAGAAGATGCTAGAAGTGAAGATGGACAACATAGATGATATTTATTGAAAAATTTTCATTTCTTTTTATTCAGAACCAAAAGCAATGCCCCAAGAACTTAATTTTATGACATTACCGCTATAATAAAAGAAGTTTCTGAACTTCTAAGCAATGAAAAATGCTTCACAGATCCTCCAGTTAAATAAAAATAATGGTGAAAAACTCATTTATCATTGAAAGAGAGCATTACATTAAGTAAGGTATACCATTTACCACTGGGAAATACCTGTGTTGGAATCCCCTTCTCTGAACTGGTAACTTCAGCAAAGAATGAACATGAAATAGTACTTTAAAACAAAATTTTCTGTTCAGTTAGTTTAATGAAAATATTAGAATTTTTAGTTCTCTCTTTAAAATAGTTACTACTCTATTTTGATTGCACCTGGGATTAGCTAAATTTTCAAATTCTCTGTAAATTCCCTTTGTTCTAAATATGTCATACCATTTTTTGAACAGCACTAGTAACTCAAGAGTGACTTTCACCTGTGAAGGCCTTTACAATTCACACCCCTCGGAGGGGACAAACATATCCTAAGAACCTACATGAATGGGGAAAATCCCCCACTGAGTTGGACCTTGAATCTTTTTTTTCTCAGACAGTGGCAAGAGACCCTAGCACACATCAGGTACTTTGAGTGTACATCAAATGCCATGTCTCCTCCAGAAATGCTCATTGAAGTTCCAGCTGTGCTTTTCCCTCTGAACTTTTTATTTATACACTCCCTAACCAAGACCCTTTCAAGTTGCAGGATCTCCTCATCAACAGCTTCCAGGCCCTGTTGGTTGTTAATGTCACCAGAAGACGGGAGCTGGATGGGGGGATCCTGATGACAGTGGAACCTGTGTCCATTCATTTCATCATCCTCCCACATCTCCAAGCAGAGCATCACTGGGCAGCATCCACCTGCTCCTTGGTTAACCCTCAGGAAGTGACGGGTGATGTCAGGGTGTCTCTGCTTCATGCCCTCCTCCAGTTCCCCTAGCTCTGTATTTTCAGTCCCGGAACTCTTCCCTTTCTATCATTTGTTGTTTGTTGTTGTCCATTTTTTGTCCTTGTTTTCATTACCTGTAGCCCTCTCCCTCCCTTGGGGGTCTTCAAGGTTTTGCTAATATGAAATTCTGTTTTTCTAAACAGAAAAGCAAATAGAAACAGCAGCAGTAGGAGAAACTGTTTACAGAGTGCATACAGGCTTGGCCACCTTCTTGAAACTCTTTTTCTTTGTACTTCTCTAGCTTCTGTGGCTCTTACAAAGGTAAATCCTTGACTAGCCCTTTCACTGTCCTTTTTTTGGACTTGTTGTACATGAACTTATCAAATTCCTGTCTGAACCTATTGTTGGGATCTGCTTCCCCAACCTCTTTTGGCAGCAAGTCCAGAAATACACTAGCCACTGTAAAGTAATGTGTTCTTTTTATCTGTTTTAATTTAATTCCACTGAATGAGCCAAACTCTGCAATTTGATGAAAAATGGTTCTATATTCATCCTTTCAGCCACCTTCATGATTTCATAAGGCTTGGACAAGTCTCACTACTGCATTCTCCCAGTTGAAAAATTTTTAATCTGATCTCCTAAGACAGCCTCTCCCTTTAATCCCTTTATTAATTTCAGTTGTATGTATCTTCCCTAAATTTTCATGTCCTATTCCAGGTATTAAGACCAATTTCATTTTGAGTCCCATGAACAATTACTTTTACCATTTTTTGTATAATGCTTGAATATGTCTACTGGTCCCAGTGCTGTAGGTGTTCCAAAGGAACAGCTCTACTTGAAGTGAAGTGGAATTCTTATTTAAATGAGCTCAAACATATCTTTGTTACAAGGTAGATGAGGTGAAAGCGCTGTAGATCCTAGCTAGGAAGACAACAGAGAGAACAAAGTAGAGTTACCTTTGGATCAGTACCTGAGACCTGAGATTGAAAAGCCAGCTGCTTCTTTTGGGGCTGGGGATCTCCATGCTGAATATGGAAAGAGGAGAGGAAGGGGTGTTCCTTAAGCATCATTGAAATCTTTGTAGGTTTTGGTTCCTTTTCTTAATCTATTTTCCAATTTTTAGATGCATAGATGCCAGTGAGCAGTTAGGAGGTTTTTATCAGAGATTTCATGACATTGAGCTGTTTGTTTGTGTATGTGTGGAGATACCCCTCATAGGATGCACTCTTTGACTTGAAAGCTTTGCATTAGAGTTCAAACAAACAGATACAGGCTCAGGAAAAGCATTTTTTTTAAATCTAGTTTCCTTAAAGAAGTAATGGCTTTCTAAAAATCAGACATTTTGCCTATTTCATTTTTCTTGGCACATTAGTTCTTGTCTATTCAGATTCAAATGAAATAATAATGTAGGACACCTGTAGAGGCAATAGCACAGACAGCAGACTATTCTTTTATAAGGTTCTTTGCTGTTTTAGTTTTGTATTTTAAAAATCCAGGCATTTTAAATCCCATTTTATAGCAAATTAAAGAAGGTGCTAGCTTTTGGGGTTTTTTAGGGCGTGTTGTAAAATACCCAAAGAATATGTAAAATACCTATTTAAAAATTAATATTTTCACACTGTTCTATTCTTATGAATGCTGATTAATGGGGAGGAAAGGATTGTTAATGTGAAAGCCCTATGTCCTTTTAAAGCAACTCTGTTTTATTAAAAATAAACAAGTTTGAAGGATGAACCTTTTACTAATGATCAGCATACCCTTTCCATTTTTGTGTTCAAATAGACCAGCTGACAGCAGATCTGATTATTTTTTTTAATGCAGGGAGGAGGTGATTACAGGAAAGTTGTGTTTTAACCAAAAAACTTCATAAGGCCATCCTTTTTTCAATTTCAGATCATGTTTACTGAAGCATATTTCTCCGGATTGCTCTACGTAAAGTCCTTCCTAATTTTATGATTGATGTCTATAAATACATGGGCAGTGAGATAGCAATCACCAAAGAGGGAGAAGAGCTATGAATAAATTTAGGGTTGAAATAGAGAATGTTTCTAATAATCAGAAGAATCGGGTTCTGGAATAGTTTTTCAACAGAAGTCCTGGTGAGATGATCTTTCAGTACAGAGATGACATCTGTGATTTCTAGCTCTGCCAATTTGATCACAAGACTGTAACACAGCCTGCAGTCTTTAGTTCTTGTGCAGCACTAAAAAATAAAAAACCTAGTCCTGAATTCCACAGTCTAAGCATCCTACTGTCTATGTGTGTCATAGCTACATTTCTAATTTAGGGATTAAAAGGAAAAAATCCACATTCTTCTCCTCTACACCTTGCCTGTGCAGGCAGTGAGCTCTTACTGAGCTGTGGAGTTATTTAACATAACTTTTGTGAAAACATCCGTGGAAGTTTTAGACATGACTGTTTTTCTGCTGGAGGGCACTGCCATCAGAGCAGAGCTGGCAGAAAGGCTCGCACAAGTGTTTCTTATTTTCTTCAGCAAAAGGTCAGCCAAGATTAGCTCAAAATACATTAAACAATAGGTTAAACGATGCCAGCTGACTTTGTGCAGCAGTAGATTAGGAGTGCCCACAAAGGCCATTCCACAACTGAGCTCCAGAGGCAAGTGAACTCGGAGAGAAAGGACAGCAACAGCTTCTGCCATTTCTGTGGTGACTGACACAGCTCAGTAGCTGTATCTATGCAACCAGTTATTTCTGCTTCAATCTGAGTTACAGTCTCCTTGCAGAGAGGACCATTGAAATATTAGGCTTGTAACAATTCTGGACAGGTTGAAAACACTGTGCTTCCAGATATATGCATTCTCAGATGCTTTCCTGTGGTGCACTGAGAAATGCCTGATAGACGGAAGGAAAAATCAATGGGCAATACAGACTTGTGCTTGCTTTCATGCTGCCCTGATGCCCATTTCTTCTTGGCCTGTTTGGAGGGCTCAGTACCACACTGCTGGTCCTTGCAAGTGCTGAAATGCTGGTGAACGGGTGTTTGACACCTTGACCAATGTCAAATGTCAGTAGATGTTTACAGGAGCAAGAAGTAAGAAACATGTACTAAATTATTACATCTGCTTTCCAGGAGTGAGTGACTTATGACCTTCCTAAACCACTTGTTCTTCCTAGGAGTTACATCCCAACTGCTGTGTTTATTAACTACACATGAACTTTTACTTCAGCGTGATTTTTGGGATGTTTTTCTACTCTTCTGCTTTTGACCTCCATAACGTCTCATGGCATTGAGTTCCACAATTTAATTATACATTAAAAGAGGGACTGATTTGCAGGATTTGCAGTGCACTGTAGCTACACATTCCTGAAAGCCCGTTTGCCATTTTAGTGCCCTCATTGCAAAGTTCCAGCCTACAGGGACACATACAGGAGCTAGAAATGGAAGAGATCTGTTGTATCACAGTGTTAGCTCCAGTCTTAATAGAAAATGTTTCAGTCACAGCTTGACATGATAACATCAGAGTACTTAAAAGATACAGCAGGTCTCAGAACAGTCTGCAGGGTGCAAAAACAAAGACTTCTGCAACCCCCAGGGTGTTTTTCCTCAACAGAATGAACAGGGCAGGATTCATGCTAGAGCTACTGTGAACATCTCTATTGGAATAGTTAATAATTAGAGTAGGCTTGTCATTTTCCTGACAATTGTAGTTCTAGAGATATCTCCTGTCCTTCTTCAACAGTTGCTAGCCTAACACTGTGTGCATTTGCTTGTATAGGTATTACAGAGATTAATTTTTTTTATTAGTGAACCACAGTTTGTAAGTATCTTCATGGGGAATACAGCTGATTTTCCATACCATAAACATTGGTGACAGTTTACCACAAACAGTCAATCTAGAAGTAGAGCTCAGTCTTGAAACATTAAGGTAATAACTCACTGTGGTAATTTTCTAAGGATTATGCAGGATTGTTTCTCACTGGAAATAACTTGATCAATAGTGGGTTTCTTATTTTTCTCCTAAGCTCTTCTGTATTTCAAAGAAATAGGAAACTAAGGAAGCATTGCATCACTTTATTAGATCACTTAAAGCATCACAATGGTCATGTCTAAGATTATATACACTATGAAATAAGAACAAAGGAAGAACAATAAACCATTGAAAACCACAATTTCCTCTGGAATAATTCAGGATAAATAAAGGTCAGTTATTTTAAACAAAAACTCCTTTAGTAACCTACTGAGGGCTTTCCCTAACAAACAACAGCAACCCTGCAGATTTATATAACACATTTATTTAGTGGCAATCCAAAGTGGTATACAGATGGTTTATGGGAATATTTCATGCATCTCTAAAAAGCAATCTCTTCTTGAGTAGAAAAATTGTAATTATCAACAATAATACACTGCATTCTGGATTAGCAGTGTGATTTCTGGATATCCAGATATAATATAGATTCCATCTATAAGCAAAATATATGAGCTGCTGTCCATTTTCCTCTTCTCAGAAAATAATAAGAAGCAAATGCTGAAGAAAATGCCTAACTGTGCTAAAAACCGTTCTTCCAAATCAATCCTCAATTTGATTAAGATATCATAGATTTTACATCAACCCAGATATTTTTTTCTCAAAGACAAAAACAATATTATGGTTTTTTTACTCAGGAAGTTTTAAATCCTTCAGACCTGTTATTGGATGAAAAGTTTTATTTCCATCCTTTTTTAAATGGAAGCTTCTAAGCCTTATGATTGTGGAGAAAATATTACAAATCTGCAGCAAAAGTTCAGTAATTGTAAACCAAATAAACCCTAGGAATCCCACACTTCTTTTAAAATTCTTTGATGCTCGAGGGCAGTAATACAATTCTTGACAACTGGGACAAAAGACCATTATTCAGTCCCATGCTTGGGACTGAATAATATTGTAATTCCTACCTCTTTTTAGCCATTTGTTGTAATGAGAAATTACTTAGATTGTTTTATAGCCTCACTTTGCATTCCAACAAACTCATACAGATTAGGTGACTCCAAAGTGAAGGTGTTACTTATTTTCAAATGTACGTCCTCTGTTCCAAATTGCCCGCAATTAATGGGAACATTCAGTGGTACGCTGAACAAGGACACCAAGCTTTTGTAACAGATAAAATTTTGAAAAACTCAGTAATTCATCAATCACCTGCCTGAGTTTATTTTACCTAGATAAGACTTGAAATGTCATACACACCTTTTAATTAGCACAGTATATACTATTGCTAGGTTTTAAACCAGGTACAGGTTTTAAATATCTGATAATATATGTAGCAAGAAGAATAAATTGCCAGTTTGGAGTTAGGTGAACACAAAATTGGCAAAATTTGGTACAGGGCAGTTAAGTAAAAGAGTTCAATTCTGTCAAACCAGATCTCAAAGCTCATCTTATGCTTTTTATATACTTTTAACCATTATAAGTGGCTCTGATTTACATACATTTCTAACTGAAGCAAGCCTTCCAGACTGCACATGCATGAAATCCACCTACCAGGCATATGGGGACTGTGGAGCAAATAAGATACAAGCAGGTCCACAATTGTGCATTGACTTTGAGGAAAAAATGGATGCCTACTGAACCATTACCATCACTACAATAAGTTTTGGAAGTCTGTTCAAAGCTGCCCTTCTCCATCCCCACTGAGGATTCACATAGTTAAAAATAGTATAATGGTTTTATTCAATATTCCACTTTTTTTTTTGGATACTCAACGTTAATTTTCAGCATAATTCTGTTCCAGGTGTTTGTGCTCTACAAAAGGTTTTTGTTTCTAAGTACATGTTCTGCTCTGGTAATTATCCCTCCTGCACTGTAATTCAAGCCTGAAAGTGATTTATTCTCCATGTGTTCTTTGTAGAATTAAATGTGTCGCCTTTGTAACTGACTTACATCTGACAAAGCTGATCTAAACAGTTGCAAAAATGTCTCATTGCCTTCTCAGTTATGAGCCAAATTAACTTGTCAACATTTTCCAATGGTTATTTACTATGTATTCACCACAGCTCTAACAGCTACAGAGGCAGGAGAAAGAAGGACAATTGGAGTAGGGAGTGTCTTTCCTTGCAGTTTTCTAGTAACAAGTGGAGCCTCATTATGCAAGTATTTTAGGATGTGTAGGAAACAGAAATGGTGATGGGTCAGAAAATCACAAAGAGGTTTGTTCAGTGGTTTTGATCTGACTCTGAAGCCTACTGAAATTAGTTTTTATATGAATAATTACTTCATTCTTGGTTGTTTCTACAGCCGCATTTAAAAATGAGATTATCCCATCTGTCTTAGTGTACTTCATATGTCATTGGCATGCAATTTGCTACCTAAAGACCAGCTTCTGCTATCTTTGTTCATCATATGCTGAGAACACAGCATAGCTGCATGGAAAAGGTGAAAGCAGAACAAAATGAGAACATTAGCTATTGTTCTGATAGCATTAATCCCTTTCATGATTTGCTTTTTGCATGTATGCCGTATCACCCAAACTAAATTACTGTAGATTCTCCTAGGAAAGTATCACAATGAAAGTTGTATGATTTAAATGTAGCTAGAGACGGCAAAGTACCTTGCTAGAGAGCAGGTCAGTGCACATTGCACTTTCTGGAGCTGTTGAAAAGAGCAAAGATCAGAAACTGCTGATCAAGCCTGACACCTTTACAATAAATACTGTATTCAAAACACCTTCATTCTTTTATGGGAGAGCAAGTGACTACTCCCTTTGAGAGGGCTCTGCTCTCACACTGCAGATCTGTTTTCTTCACCTCAACCATCAGAGCAGCAGAGCGTTCCCTCCTGGCAGGGGGGCAGGAGCAGCAGCAGCACTGGCGCTGCCAGAGGTTTCCAGCCTCTTCCAACTCTTAGGTCCATCACTGCCTGCTAGTGACGTGATGGTACTATGGTGTTGATGGTGCCAGGTGGATTGGAAAACCCATTTGCTGTTAGGGTTCATCAAAACCTGTGATGTTCAGAAGGTTTGGCACTCTTTGACAAAAGGCATCTCTGTGAGTGTGTTTATTTTCAAACTGTGCTGGGGTGAGAGGAGATGCTTTGTATCTGGGAAAGTATGTATTGTGTTCAAACACAAATGATGTTGATCTGTCCATAGATAGGTCAAGTTGTAATTCTGGTTTTAATATAATTCAAGTTGCAATTTTGGTTTTAAAATACCTAGGGGTTATATGTAATGAATATAAAAGTAAAGCTGTTTCTTTTCCAAGAGGGTGATGTGGCTGAATGTAAAGCATGGTAACTATGGTGGCATAATGCTGCTACCTTGCTCCTGAGTGATAAAAATGCACATAGAGTAGGTTTTGTGCTTAGCAACAAAAAAGTTGGGTTTTCAAACAGCTCCCTCTAGCCCTCCATTACGGCTGCCACCCTTGTCCTATGCAGTATGTATCCCAGGCTTCATACTTCATTAATCCTTTAGGCATTCAATAAGCAGCAGAAAATACATTTCACACAAAAGAAAGTAATTTAATTTTTTTGCCATTGCTTTAGAAGAATACACAACTCAGATCTCTTCCCTGTAGAGCTGTTGTGAAGTATGACTCATCTTTGCCCAACATGTTGGATGTTCACTTTAATTAGAATATGTGCATCTAAAGATTGTTGTAAACACTTGCTGTTAATAGCATATTATTCCCTGGTTTACAATGGGAAGTATAAGCAATCTTAATACATTTAACACATTAAGCTGTACATATTAAGTCATGTTAGGGCAGCACACTGACAGAAATTCATTAGGAAAATTCTCTAATCAGCATATGTTGGCCGCCTTACAAATCACATTGGCATGAAAAATTGGAATAATGCAAATTTTATTCTACAGTAATGTTGAAATATTTTGTAAACACTAAATATTATACAAATCTTTGATATCTACCTATGTGGTAAATCTGGATGGAGATCCAGTTTATTTATAATAACGAGTGAAAAGAGATAAAGTATTGCTACTTTCTTGTTGGTGATGGTACATGTGAAATAGGCTAACCTTTATAGTATCACAGAATAGTTTGGTTTGGAAGGGACCTTTAAAGGTCATTTAGACCAACCCCTCTGCAATAAGCAGGGACATCTTCAACTAGATCAGGTTGCTCAGAGCCCCATCCAACCTGACCTTCAGTGTTTCCAGGGATGGGGCAGCCACCACCTCTCTGAGCAACCTGTTCCAGGGTTTTACCACCCACATCATTAAAAAAAAATATTCCTTATATCTAGTCTACATCGACTCTCTTTAAAGCCATTCCCTCTTGTTTTATCACTATCTGCCTGTGTAAAAAGTCTGCCCTTTCTTTCTTACAGGCCCTCATTAAGTACTGAAAGGCACCTATAAGGTTTGCTCAGAGCCCTCTCCAGGCTGAACAACCCCAACTCTTTCAGTGCTTACTCATTAGGAGAGGTATTCCAGCTCTCTGATCATCTTCATGGCCCTTCTCTGGACCCATTCTAACAGGTCCATGTCCTTCCTCTGCTGAGGACCCCAGGCTGGATGCAGCACTCCAGGTGGGGTCTCACTACATTGGAGTAGAGGACCAGAATCTCCTCCCTTGACTTGCTGGCCACACTTCTTTTTCATTTCACATACACATATTTTCCTCAGTACAAGCAGGTGAAATGCCTTTATACTTATCCAGGATCTAAACAACCCACACACCAGTGCCAGCATATGACACAGCACAAATTGATGATCTAGAGATTTTACAGTCTCTCTCTTGGGAGATTGTAAAAAAGAACAAGAATATTATATCTTTCCAAATCTAGCTTAGCATACTTGAGTAAGCTTAGACTGCTCTCAAAATCTAATACAAGAATGATAATACCATGTGTTTGTGTGTACATCTTTCTCTGTTGTGCAGAAATGAATCATATTTGTCTGTAAGCAACAGATCTTTTTTCTCTTTTTAAAGTTCACTGACATTTACTGCCTCAGGATGCACAGTATTTCATAACCATAATGCTGTATCACCATGTGGTAAAAGGAAGGCTCTAGGGTGTTAGTCTAACTGACTTTATTAACATCATCTGTACTTCAAGAGTGTTCTCACATGGTCAGATCAGTAGCACATGATTTAAACATTATCATGCCTTTTACTGCTCAGAAATCTTCACAGGGTGCCACTTCACACTTTCACAGAAGAGTATATTTCAATGTTTCTATCTGTCAGCCAAAATATCCCTGAACAACAGAATCTGAACTGAACTAGTCTTATTTCTGAGAAATTTATAGACACCTTAGTGTTAATCTGAAGACATAATTGTGCATATTTTTGATCACATGCATAATTTCTTTTGGTGGGAACCTGACCATTTATGTAAATAAAGACTCATATCTAAGCTGCAGGATCAGGACTTGAGGGTCTAGCTCGTTCCATTCACTTGATGAGGATAATGGTGCACTGGCACAGGCTGGACTTCCTCTTGTGGCAGGTCAGAATTTTTTGGCTTTCTTTTACCTTTGATTTGAACTTAAGACGTGCACCCTGCCTGAAAGACAAATGCATGTATGTCACAGGACTATCAGAGAGTCTTCCTGGAGTGATTTAAGTGACATGACAGCAATTTGGTGTATGCTCCTAAGGCAATGATCAAAAAAATAGCAACCACATTTCTTCATGTGTCTGGCGTAGACCTGAGGCATTAAGAGACTGTGGAAGTTTTTGCATGGTGTCATTAAGAAAATATGGGAGAACTTGAAAGTAAAATGTCACCTCACTTGTGCCTATGTATCAATATCATTAAAACATAGAATCAAGGCATCATAACAGTCTGTAACAGATTTATTTCCCACTATTTCATAAAGTTTGGTGCTTTAGAAAATTAATAACAACTATGGATCTTTTAAACATGCAATAAATGGAAACAATTTTCAGAAAGTGTTCAGACTGTAATGTGGATCCTGTAACCTTATTAGCAGAAAATGTTACTACAGAGGAGTTGCTAAGGGGAGAGGAGCAGTTCTGAGCTTATGTATAATTTTTCTACATTACTGTTGATTAAATAAAATAAGGCAATATTATTTCCACTGGTAAACCACAGAGGAAAAGCAGGGATAAGCTTTACTTGGATTTTTGCTTGTTTCCTTATTCACCCACCCACAGCCGTGGCTGCAGCTTTCCAGAGACAAATGCATTGCCTGGTACTAAGTATATATAGAGAGAAAACACACAAGCTGACAGGAAGAGTGATGGTGTTACTATTGCAGGAATAATCCCTAAATTGTATATTTGTATTCTGTTGAATGATTTCTTTTTCTTTTAAGCTATATTATAATGCCTCTTCTCTCTACTCATGTTTTATAGATGAGGTAGTACAGTTATCTCCCAGTAGAAACAGGAATTGGTACGATGACATTCCAAGCAAAGGAGTAAAGCACAGATGGATGGAACCAAGTTTCTTTCCTGGTAATTTTGAATATTCTGGTGATGCTGAAAGACATTTGGCCAGGCATAAGCAACATGGAGTCATTCTTCCATCTTCCAATCTTCCAGCAGAACAACAATGGGCAACAGTCACAAGCTGCAACAGGAAATTTTGCCCAGTTGTAAAGAAATTACTTTTCCCATGAAGACAGTTAAGCATTGTAAGGGGTTGCCCATGTTGTAAAAGCTCCAGCCTTGGAAGTATTCAGAGCTTGACTGCACAAGGTAAATTATTCCCTTATGATCTAAACTACTCTGTGATTCTGTGAATTCAAAAATGTTTACAACATGGTGCCCAATGTTTTGATGTAGCAAGTGGTATGCCTCTTTCCCAAATGAAATGCTCAGTTCTTCTTCCAAGATCATTCCTCCTGCCATTAGGTCCCAAGTGTCTACATGGCTACCTGCAGCTGACTTGGAGGCTGCCCAGCCATGGTTAAAACTGTCATCTAGGTCCTGCAGGTCCATAAGACCCCTATGCTCATTATTCCAGTGCTGTTGCCTTTGTATAACCTTGATGGAACAAGCTCTGAAAGTATTACAGACCTTATAGATGCTGCTAATGATCTGCAACTTTATGAGCAAAATTAAAAAGTGAAATAGAAATATTTTTTTAGCATGGCAAGAGATGCATAAATAAAAAAGCATGCCTAGGAAAAGTCAAGATTAATTTCTCATACCTATATTTTTTTATTCCTACTCTGCTGCTAGCAGACCCCAGAAAAAAAAAATTAGATAATACAATTCCTAATAGCAAAACAGAGAAAAACATAGCAGTAAATCAAGTAATGTTTTGTATAATGACTTATCCAAGAGCTATGGAGTGAAGCGTCCTTGCAGAACAGAGAAAACAAATATTATTCTTGTTCTCATAGTTTACATTTAGTAGTTGATGCTGCTAAGTCACCTTCCTAAATGATGCAAACAGGCCCCTTGAGATGTCCCTGCATAAATTTAATGATGTTCTTATAAAAATCTCTAGCCACCTGCAGCATATAGAGATTTGCCAAGGCTTTGGGGAAAGGTTTTATTTGCAGAGAAGGGTTATTTGCAAGGATTCAGCAACAAAACCATCTGTCTGTATCTCCTCCATAGCCTGAAACTCTATTTTTGTCCAGTGCATCTAGTGAAGGGATGCAACAGATAAGCTGTTTTCTCATCTATAAGCCACATTTTTTCAGCGGCATCTTTAGATAACCACTCTGCAACTACAGAAACAGTTTGACCAATTGGAATGCACACTGGATTTTTATCTCTTAAGTAATCATTTTTTCTTAGGAAAATAGCTTGAAAACCAACAGAATGTGAAGTTAGTTCAGATTCAAGTTGCCTTCCATTTGAAACAATCCTTTGATCATGACTGGAAAAATGTAGCATATCCATGTCTAGTGCCAGGTGTAGAAAGGACATAACATTTGAAAATCCTTCATGACACATTCTTCAGCTTGATATTTGAATATTTATATACCATTTCCCTCTGTCATTCAGGAAGCCGAGATGATCTGTGCAGGAGAAGGCAAAGGAGATGCTATCATTTCACCAAGGACAAAAGATTATTTTAGAAAAGGCATTTCATGTTGTTAAAAACTAAAAACAAGGGAAATTGTCACAGAGTCTGGGTTAAATTCAAGACAGAAAGGAGCACATCAAGAGCCCTACGTAATTTATATCTATATGTTCTGCACTTCAACTACATTTAGGTTTTCAGCTTTAATTTTCAGGAGTATTGAGCAGCTAAGACAGAGGAAGCAGTTCATTTTTCACCAAGTATGTTTTAGGTTGCAGCAAACTCAAGAGGATTTGAGTAAATATGGCTTACACTCAGTTTAGCTTTCCTTCTTTACTAATTACACTTTTTTGGCAACATTAAACATGTTATGCTAGAATGCAATGTTGTAGCAAGGGGTGAGTTCTGTAACAAGTTCTGTAACAGCAGAACTATAGAAAGCACAAATTTTTGAGCCTAAAAATCTAACAAGGGTTTCTTATAGTGCTCTGCCAGTAAAACTAAGTTTTATCCTCAGCGTATCTCCAAAACACTGCGGTTTCACTGCTTTCTGAAGGCTAGAGAATTATGTACATATGTATAGGGTCATGGACCTTATGCATCCCAAGCAGGTATTTATGCTGTTGAAAGAACAGACTTGCTTTAAGTAGCATCTTTTCAGCTTTTAATCACAGCTATGTGTTCATGGTAGAAGTCGAGTAATTTTTATTCAAAATGTACTCAACAGTACATTTGTTTCAAAAGGGTTAAGAAGCCATGATTAAATGTCAACCTATTAAGAGAGTCACAAGAAAAATGGCTCCATTTCGCAAATTGCTACATTAATGAAAACTTTGCAATATAAAAAGGGTTTAATATTGAAGAATTGCAAGTGCCGAAGTGAGCTGATAGAATTTATCTTTGTTAAGTGACGACAACTGTGAATTTGTTCCCACAAAGGAAATCTTTAACTGGTGACAGCTAATTGAGAAAGGCAGAACACAGTATGAAATTTATTTCCACTTTCCTCCTCTGCAGAGAAGCAAAGCCAAGAGTCTGGCATTATTTCTTCCTGAAGACATCTTCAGTAGCCTGTTTTACATTGATTCATTGCTATTCAATGCACTTGCTTTCTATTTATTCCAGTTTCACTGTAGCTTTAGGTAGACAGTAAATCAGCCTCACTCATTGTACACATTTAATTGCCTATCTGTGAAACAGGACTAGAAACCTGACAGATGGTACTCGTCAACAAAGTAGCGGGGTATGAGGAGGACTGGATTTAGGTAGTGGTGGGAATGGTAGTAACTAGAATGGGACAAACTTTGTTTAACACAAGGCTTAGTATTTGTTTTTGAGATTGACCAAAAGAAAAAAGGATCCTTATTATTTTGTAAAATAAAAGGGTGTCTGGACAAAATATTTTGTATTCAGTTTGAACTGTTCTTAGGGATAAATGTCATCTTATACCACCACACCTAAATATGCTTCTAAAATTAAAAAAAAAAAAAAAAAAAGGTTTTAACAGTATGTTTTTCCAATCTCAAATCAAATAGCCTGGGGATAATGCATTTCAAAAAATTCATAGCAGCATTTTGATACATCTGCATGTTCAGCTTTTTGCCCCTAAATTTTGTGCAAGAAAAACATACTTAATTTTAATAACTTGTTTCCCCTTGTAGACATGTCTGGTAATACAAGTAAGCTGAATATATGCTGGCTCCAGCCAAAGGATAGACACCGACACTGACAATGGTAAAGACTGTTTCTACTTCTCAGTTTCAAAAATACCCGTTTTGGTTTGTTTTCTGCCATGTCAGTGAATTAAAGTGGTTCATAAAGTGGTCTGACAATTGCCTGAGCTAGCAAAAAGAGAGAAGGTGGGCTGTAGTGGGCTGTAGCACTGGCAATGGGGGGTGGAGTGGTAAGGAACAAGAAAGGCATCCCTCCCTGAGCAGCAGTGAGCCCCCTCCTATGCCCACCAGGCTGTAGCCCCTACCACTGCCCCACCTGAGCCCCACCAGGAGGCACTTGAGCCCTGCTATGCTTGGTGCTCATGAAGAAAATTCATGGTGTGAAGGAATTATGCAACTGATATCCATAGTTTCCAGCTTTTAGGGGGCATGGAGACTGCCAAGATAGGCTCTACCTAACATTCAATTTCTGCTTGACCTTAAGAGGGGTGCAAATCCACAACCCCACTTTACAAGGCAACACCTGACCATCAAGCCTGTTGCATCCTTTAGGCTACAGCGCTATGCTGTGAACCCCAGACTGGGACAGGGAGCAATGAAGGGTGACCTGCAATGCACAACTCCCATACATACGGCAGCTGAACAAGGATCTGACCATCCAGGCTCACTGTGCTCTGCCCCTACTTCATTGCTCTGCCTCCACTTCATACTCAACACGTGGCTGGGCAGGGTCATGAACTGTGTTGATTTTTGTTGGAACAAAGCCCTGCACAATTAACAAAAGGGCATACTTTAGGCCAGAGAAAATGTCCCAAAGACTCCACCTTTATCTCTTTTTCCCTCTGCCAACACAGGCAATTATAACCAGCTCTGCACTCCTAGTGCACCCAGGTTGCCAGTGCTGTCTGCTGTCCTTTCTTCAGACCCCAGCCTCTGTGTAAGCAGAGCTTCCAGCTGTGACTTCACATTCAGGCTTCGAGTTCCAGCAGCCCCAGCAGGACTGACTCTAGCTTTCACCAGCAGCCTGTGCAGCTCATCAGCAGTGGGATTCCTTAGTCCCTGTGTGATCCCAGCTTACAGGTGTGGGTGCCACTGAATGACTTCTGAAAAAGTAGAGATTCATGCAACCACACCATCATTTCCTTCAGCTTACTAAAAATAGTGGCCTCATGCTTACAAGACACCATGCATTTTCTATCCCTGTGCAAGGAATCCTTATAGGAGGTGACTGTGGAGTCTGTCCAGCCCCAGTTGCTTCTATCCAGGGTAATGCAGCACTGCTCCTGTCAGGAGGCCAAAACATCTCATCTAAAACCAGCTTTTGCAGTTGAAGTAACCCACACTGAAAGGGGATTTTGCACAGCAGTCATAGAAGAGCCACCTCGTCCGACTTACTTTTTAAATTCTTTTACTGGTGGCAGACAGATCAAACCCCACTCCACCCTGCAGAAGCACAAGAGCACCACAGTGCTCCCCTCCAGCATGATACAGATGTGCTGCTGTTACTTAACACTGCTGCTATGTACATCTAAGCCTCTGTTTCAGACCAAGAAAACTAATGTTAAGTTTCTAAGAGAATTTAATCCATGGGATTTGTGGCTTTTTTCACCAGAAAACACTTAGCTCTGATAACAACACAGCAGTACCTAAATTGTGAAAGGTTAACAGAATTCATTAGACTTGTCGATTGCTGGAAACAGATTTAATAACAGGCACCAACAGGGTGTTTTGATTGCTAATAGCACGTCAGTTGGTGTACAACTTGCCACAGTCTCAAGTACCAAAATCTGTTTGCACCTGAAGCTCACCTGCTCTGGTCATGCCTCCCCTGTCAGTTCAACAGTGGCACCACCTGAGTAAGAGCCAGGAAACTGCTGTATAGAAAGGGGCTTCAGAAAGAGCTGTGAAACGTGAAGCTTCATGCAATCTCAAACATGCAAGCATGATGCTCACACGTAACAAAGGGAGACAGCCACCTTTTTCAACTTTTGCATTTTGATCCTTTTGTACGACTACTTGAGCTTTGACTTGATTTTCCAATACAGAAATAAGACATTCCATTTTGTAAGTTTGATACGCACCTCTCACATATAATTTTCTTTTCTCCTTGAGCAAAAAGAGGCAGCTTAAAAGACAAGTTCCCCGTGCTGGTAAGCTACAGAAAAGTCACATTTTGTACTGAAGGTCCCTCTGACAAGCTCCAATCTTGCTATCCTGTCATCACTCTGCAGGAACCAAGCTACAATTAATACATCTGTGGTGAGACAGATTACTTGGGTTCACATATCCCTAAAGAGCAGCTTTTGAAGATGTGAAAGCTATATTCCTTTTGAGAACTTTTCCTATTCATAGTTCTGCAGTGCAAAATGTGCTCAATCTTCTCATCTTTACCTCAGCAGATGTGCTACTCTGAGAAGGCAAGAGAGCTCTGCAGAAATAAAATAGTTGATACTGAAAGGGCAGAATACAACTGACATTTGCATGTGAAATAGAACAGAGCAAGAATGCAACTGCATGAAGTTTTCATAGCAGCAAAGACTGGCTGAAGAAGGCTGGGAATAGACTTTATTACATTAATTGCATAAGAACAAAGCCGTCTGAGTGAGACAGTTTGTTCCCTACCAAATGTAATGTTTCTATATGGTGGCCAAAACCACCTGAGCTAAATTTGGTGCACCATATGCTTGGCAATGAGACATGAAATATTCTTCACATAGAAGTACCAGAAAACTGAACTGCAGGTTCCCACAAATTCCCCATAATTACCTCTTCAAAACAGTTGCTTGAATACCTTTTTCTTAAGCTGTCAGCTGAACAGAAAAGGGAGATAACCATAAAGGGACAGACAAAACCATGTTTCAAGTGTAAAGAAAATACCATTATTCTTCCAATTAGAAACTAGTAACCAGGGAAGATAACTGATGAGTAAAATGTCCCTTCAAACTGGAAGAAAGGAAATAAGGAGTTCTAGAAAAGATGCAACCGTGAGAATAGTCTTGTTCCAGACATCAACCCTAAAGACAGCATTACCTTCAAACACATACTCACTGGAACACTGTAGGCACACGCACGTGCTGTGGTCAATATCCTACACAGGACAAGATGGTAGCATTAGAGAGCTTGATCAGGGACAGGCTTTCCCACCAGAGTAAAGAGGAAAGATCCATGCTCCTGGCCCTTATGAGTTTTGGGCAATTAAAACTCTCCATGTCTGAAGACACAGTGAAAGGTAAACATTCAGACCTCAGATAATTTGGATTGATTATGGAATAAATTTTTACATGATCCTGTACCATTGGCACTATCTTTGTAATGCTGGTTTGACACTGCCCAGCAGGTGGGGCACGTGACCAGCAGAAGAATCTAATGACAAATTGCATTGCATCTAATTTTCCTGGGGTGAACACAGTTTTCCAGAGAACTACCAGAGAAGCTCCAGAGAAGCCTTCTGGGCCACAAGTTCACCTCCTTGCAGGGAGATAGATCCCTACACCAACTCTGCTGTGGGACATCTGCTTCCCTACCGTGGATAATATATTCTGAGGAAGAGATCCTGGCTCCACAGAAACAGGGAACAGCTTTGCGATCATCACATTTCTGGATAGGATTTTGTCCTGAAGGTATGGCTGGGGTACTGAACATGATGAGCATCAAACATCCCAAAGTACATGCCTGCTGAAGGGTGCAAGCAACACAGCAGTGTACCATAAAGTGAGACAGGGCACTGTCATGGTGCAGCCCCTGTCACAAGACTTTTCATGAAGGCAAACAAAAGATGCCAAAATACATATCAAGGTGGTCAAGGGCGCATGGTTAAACTGTTGCCTGGTGCTGGTTGTAGTGTGTTTTTAATCAACTTCAATCTGTAAGTAAAATTCATTTTAAAGGAACTTGCAGCATCTTCATTATCAACAGCATCTGTACCAAATGCATTCCACAGCTGTTTTCTGAGTATTCCCTTAAATATTACATTAGGATGAACAGTACTCAAACAATAAAGTATTTCTGTTACAATGTTCTATAAAACAAAGTATTTTGTGCAAAGCAAAGAAATCTTAATGTGGTACATAACTCAAGTGTATTAATTTCAGAGTGCAGCTCTGTAGCCCATTGTATTAGAGGACAAATGACAAGCCACACATCCAAAGACTAACAATTTTGAATTTTCATACAATGCACATAGTGTTATCTCTCACTATGGTACAGCATTATGTACTTCAGAAATGAATCAAGCATAACCTTGAAATACACTGTGGCAAACTGTACTGGAGATACCGTGTTACAGGTCAGAGAAGTTGAAGGAATCTTGCAGTGAAATAACAAAGCTGATCATCTTCTTGATAAGACATTTACCAGATTCCAAATCAAAGACATGGCAGAAAAGTTCTTGAAAAGAAAGCTACATTGTAAGCCTGGTACTGACTTATACCCTTTAAATAAATTCACCTTGTTTAGTGATGGGCATAAAATTAAAGATTTTGGGTTTGTTTTTTGAAGCAAGGCAACCATAATGCATTTTTAAATAGCAATTCTGATTATCTGCTGCCCCATCTCCCCAGCTTATCTGACCATGTTTCACTACAGGATTATTTGTCAATGCAAAACTTCTTACCTACACAGACGTTAATAGTTGCACTATCGAGGTTACAATCCACCACTATTACCTCGCAGTTCATGTCACCCCTGTGTCACCTGCCTAGATGTAGCATGTGAGAAATGCTGTGAGTAAACATGACCTGATCTAGCCCACATTTGGATCAGACAAGGCCGCCACAGGGAAAAAGGACTGTAAGAGGATGGGCAAACATTCACAGAAGTCCTACTAGTGGGTCCAATTAGTACATCCAGTTGCATTTCCTTGCTACCTATTAATATGAAGCTTGTTTTTCATACAGCAGATGCCATGGGCTGCTGGAAGAGACTTATGCCAGAAGATCATCACTCTACTAATTCCCCGACTAACAGCACCTGGAGAGGTGCAGGTATTTAAGCTAAATCAGAATAGAGCAGAAGAGGAGTTACATATGAGCCATTACTGTTCCAGCACCAAAACGAGGCCTTCTTGCTGTTCACCTTCTTTTTATTTCATGTTTGACACAGCTGAATTTCCCAAATGCTCTTGTGCTTAACCTTTTTTACAAAGTATAAATACTATTCCATTCTTATACAAAAGAAATACAGCTGTTTGTTATATACACACACCTTGACAACAAGTCCTTGAAAGAACAGTGCAACATGAAATTACAGAGCCAACACCCACAGAGCATCTGTTTAGCTGCAGGCCACGAAGTCTCTGCTGAGAAAGGCAATCTGTTAAGGTAAAATGCTGTAACTGAACTCATAACATTTGAACGGGATAATCAGAATTGTGTGACATGCTCTCATACCACATATTAGTCATATTCTGGTTTACAAACTGTAATTGCTGTATTTCACTGAAGCCATCCAATATAGAATGGAATTGCTGGAATACATCTCACTGGCATAAGGAAGCAGCCTTGCTGGATGACATGTTATTGACACTGAATTTTCAGACATGGAATATACTTGAGAGTAAAATGAAGACACGAGTGAGATCACACAAGGTTTTGGCAAGTATTTTTATGTTAACTGTTTTGGTTTATGGCTTTTTATGGCTTTTTTGGTTTCTTTAGGAAATTCCTGCACAGTGAAAGGAATGAAGAATTCCAGAAGAGAGTTGACCTCCTTCAGTTCCAGACTGTATTCTGCTGCTATTTTCTCTGCAGTCCATATTTGTGGTTGAAGTTTATGATTATTAAGAAGTGTCAGAGCCTCCACAATGGAAATTTTGCCTTTGGGAACTTTCTTAACATCTAGAGCTTCCAAGTGGCCTAATTTTGTAAGTCTCTTTTCCTCCTGTTTACACGGAAGATGTTCACCACCTCCATCTTTTACCTAATTGAGGGAAGGAAAACACAAAGAGCTCAACAGCAGTTCTGTTTACTATGCATACTGTAGCAGCTAAACCTCTTTCCTAAATATGGCATTTCCTGTTAGCTTTGCCCATATATTTTTTTAAAAGCTTAGGCAGCCTAGCTTCTTCCACAGCCCTTCTACATAGAGTGTCAACTCCCAACCAAATGCTGAAAAGCTCCTATTCATTGCACTCTAAGTGTTGTATTGGCTTAGCAGCCCTTCATACAAGGCAAACGACAGATTCTGGTAGCCAAATGTAAATGCAGATAACCTAATATTTGGTATTGATTCATTGGAAGGGACAAAAAAATCATACAACAAATTGTCCTTCTGATACCACTGGAAAACTTTTTCATGTAGTCTCTCTTCCTTTTGTTTTCAAATTTTAGTTTTGCTGCTGAAAGAAATTCCTTGTTTTGCTCTGCCTAGAGAACAAGCTTTCCTGCTACTTTGCAGCATCATATGGAGTTTAATAGCCATGACTACTGCAACATGTAGACATGCAAAGTCTCTTCTCCAAGGTCCCTTCATATTTCCAAATAACTTCCAAACCAGCTTTGACTTCCACATATTTCCTTTTATTAAGATTTAACCAGTGAATGACACTGAATAGAAGGATACAATTAAACCTTTCTTAAATTTAGAAGTACTTATATAGTAATCAGAGCCCACAGCCACTGATTATCACACAGACACTCTGTATTAACTCACATGCTGAGAAAACTGATGTGGAATGCTACAGCACCTGTGTGTCTGTTTCTGAACTACAAGGAATGTCTGGCCTGTACTCCATGTCTTCCTTCTACTTTGTGCTAAACCTGTGCTTGGATAAGGAATGATTTTTCAAATCTTAATTAGATCATCTGTCTCTGGGAATCTGCCACTTCAGGACTCCTGAGCTGGTGCTTCCCCACTTACCACAGGCAGACATCCCAAACATACACAGAGGTGTGTACGCATCATGTACACAATGCACAAAGTCGTCAGGATAACATCAGGAATGGGAGAAAGCTTTTGTATTGTTTTGCCCACAAGTGTCTGTGATTACATTTCAATTGTGCTCCAACAACTGCAAGCAGACATACCACAAGGCCAAGTCTTACGTGGCAGCAACCTCAGAGTAGGCATGAAATTGAGCAAAGATTTGTTCCACTTTTGGCTTTTTCTCAAATCTTTCTTAACAGGCTTATAAAAGAATATTGAAAGATACTGAAATTAGACCTTCAGCTCTTCAAGATTAGAGCCCTAACCTGTTATGGAAATTAAGAATAGAAATTACTTAAAAATTTCAGGGAGAAACTGAAGAAATCTAATGGCATTTTAAATATTTTTAGACTTGAATACCATGTAAGAGGCAAATTAGAGAGACTTAAGGATTTTGCTAGATGACTATAAAAATTTTATTGCTGAATAAAGCAGCTGGAACAAAGTGGTCCAGTAATGCAACAGGTACAACACACAAGCCATAGCATAATATGATGGAAAAGGGGACACTGAACCCCAGTCTGCATTTTACAAAGGAGTATGCTTTGCCTTTCAAGTAAAAGATTCCAGCCACTGGCGATAAGGAAATGATGACCATACAACCCACAAGATAATGTAGAAAAAACCTAAGGCACTTCATGAGCTGGATTAAAAAAAGTCTCTGCACTGTAGAACATTAGCATCAGTAGTTAAAGACTCCATTAAAATGTAAACATCTTTGTCCTCTACCACATCCCTGCGCCCCCAGCAATCCCAGTGTTTTCTAACAACTCCACAAATGATCTCTGGCAAACTCCTTTACCTTTGCAAAAGGCTGGAGAACTATCCTGCCTCACAGGAAGCAGAAATGGGAATTTAGGTGAAAAACAGTAGAAGATCAACTCAATGTTAAAAAGGAAGACTGTCAGCATTTACAAGCCTGTATAATCACAATCTGTCACATGTTCAGAACCCAGGGTCAGACACATTCAGTGCTACTGATGTATAGAAGAGTAATAAACCCACCACTTTTATCTACTGAAAAAAGGTAGCTTTTATGTACTAAGAGCATTTTTCTTGACACAGACTTTGTGCTGAGTTTGAAGACCACAAAGCTGATGCTGGTATGGCTCGTACAGAGAGACACACTCACCCGCACCGGTGGATCTCTGGACTCCACATAAACATCTTTTAGCAAGGTGAGGAACCTATCGTCCTTCCTGAGAACTTCTTCTTTTATCTCTGGGTTATCTACAGGCAGTGAGAAGAAGAAGGGAAGGGAGATAAAAAGAAGGAGAAAAGATTGATCTGAGTCAAATCGTTTCCTTTTTGTTAGTTCTGCCAGCTCATCGCTTCCCCAGAGGCACGGCATGGCTGCCGCAAATACCCGTGCCCTCTTGGGAAAGTGTCATTCTTGCCACAGCCCTGACCTTAGCGACACCGCTTCACATGGTGGGGCTGGGCCGGTCACCTGTTACAGCACAGCGGGAAGCACACGCTTGTGGTACGCTTGCAGCACTGCCTCAGCAGCCGCTCCCTACTACCACCCCAGCTACTGCCCCCCGTAGTCACCAGAACCAATTGTCCCAGCAACCACCCCCTCACCAGCCCCATCAACTGCCCCCAGGTCCTGTCCCCATCAACCACCTCCACCGACCGCCCCCTGCGACCATCCCAGCAACAGCCTCCACCAACCGCACCATCAACTGCGCCCAACACCCGCCCTCATCACCCG
>VXAD01001102.1:1009093-1025320 GCA_013399195.1 Dicrurus megarhynchus
GGGAGAGAAAAAAGCAACTTTTTTTTTTTTTTTTTTTTTTTTTTTTTTTTTTTTTTTTTTTTTTTTTTTTTTTTTTGGGGGGGAAACATCTTTTCTTCTGCCCTTGCATCTATCTAGTTGTTCTTATTATTGTGGGTATGCAAAACTTGGGGTTTCAGAACTTGGTCTTCTACTAGTAGCATTATTTAGTAATAACGATTACGATGTGATAGTTATCAGGGCTACATTTAATGCTGGATTAATGAATGACAGTGTTTTCCTTAGAGAAAAGTCAAATAGATTTAGAAAGACAATGCTAACATAAGCATGGTCTGTGCTGGATTTCTGCTCTCTTTGGGAATCAGGAAGGTGAAGTTTTTCCCCTTGTTTATTTTAAAGGCTCTCATAGTCTGTAGGAGGATAGAAACATGTTTTTGTTCTCTGATAATAAGCTTACTGACCCTGTCTTATTTTAGACATTGCATGCGAATGAATTAAGAAGACAAGTGATACAGTGATAATAGGAAGCTGTTAAAATCTGCTGAAGTCAGACTGGTGACAAGTTTATTTAAATATCTATAGTCAATTACTTGCTAACTAAACCTGTGTTCTTCAGTCCAGGATTTGATAGTTTTGTAAGTGGTGAGTCTGTCTGTGTGGCTATAATGGAAAAATCCGCATGGATGCCTTTGGTAGTTGTAGACCTTTTATAGGTACTTTAGCATTTCTCTGAGACATATCCTTATTGATCTGTCTGCAGATCAGCCATTGTGCCATATTTAGAAACAAAGTTTCTCCTTCAAAAGCCAAGAACTCCCAGCTTCTGGGATCAAACTCAGTACGGGGCTTCTGTCTTCGTAAAGCCTGAATGTGATTAACACTGCTATAATATTTACTGTCAGAAAAATAAATTCACCAGAAGGCAGTCAGTTAAAAATAAAGAGTGATGTCATGCTCTGCCTGTCACTTCCTACCACTGAGGATGGCACAAAGCTGTTCTTTTCATGTATAATGACACACCAAAAGTACAAGATTTTTATTCTGAAGCATCTTTCTTAGTCTGTAGCAAGCAGAAGAACTGAGATAGAAAAGTATTATTTTTTTAATAATTTGGTATTTTACCAATGTGACCATGTTGATATTAAATATAAATAATCAAGAGGTTGGCTTTTTTTTTCGTATAAAGCATCTGCAAGTGGGATGATTAAAAAATGAATGTATGTGTATTCAGCTTAGATAGAGTTTCAAATGGGATGCATTTTTCTTGGATTAGGACTCTTGAATTTTTCCAGGTAATTTAAAAATAACCTAACAAAACAGCCCATGAGAAGAACACAGGCTATCCAGCTGAGTTCATGTACACCCGCAGCCTGTTCTCAACACTGGACAGCACCAAACACATCAAAGAAAAATACTGTAACTCGCATGATATACATGTGCCATAGGCTGCCGCACTAGATCTCCTTTTAATCCTTTCATACCTCTTAGGAGAGAAATTTCTAAAGCTACTGTGCACCTGGAAAATAAAAAGTACATTCGTGACTGTTCTTTGAATCTTTTTGGTTTTTCATCCCAGTTCTGATTAGATGTTGTGTGTATTTTTTTATTTATCAGCTAGTTCTGTAGCTGAATGGAAAATGAGAAATTAATTTTGGTAGTTAACTAGCATCAAAAGTCTGATTGACCTATTGAAAATTCCCTTTAGAGAAGCGAGGAGTGTCTTGTCGTTAACTTGTGTTACTGTGTGGTACTACTAAGGTTTCTTTGCCGTCTTTACTAATCAGAAGATCAGGAATCAGAGTATAAATCCAGATGGGCAGGTAATCTCAGTGAAATAAGAGTCTTTTTTTGGTAATAGGTGCCCAACTGGGGAATTTTGGAGAGGAGGCAGGTAAGGTTTGCTTCATGATTTGTGGTCTGGGAATGGCACAGCAGTTTACCACAGAGGAAAATTAGGAATGCCCTTATACAGCAGCAGTACAGGTTTATATTTGATTCTGTCCACAGTTTCTACCACTGACACGTTTTTCCTCTTCTCATCTTTTTGTTGTTGATTGTTGATTGTTCATAATTGATGTCAGTCTAAATGGATACTGGAGCAAATTCATATATCATTAGGATTCAGGGAATTGAGCCCTCTATCCTGATTACTGGTTTACCAGTAAACACAATGAGAGCATTGATCCTTTTGTTCCTTATCTCATCTGTGTTAGGCAGAACCAGAGAACACAGCATTAGCAAGAATTGATTATGAGCCAAGTAAAAATGACTGTCCTGCAACTTTGTAAAGGTGAACTCAAGAGAGATGGACTTACTGATGGATCACTTTTGCCTTTCAGTGATTTTTGGTTGTTCTCTTACTTAATCTGGTTTGTTTCTCTCACTGGTTTCAACTAATTCATTTTTTACTGGCTTCTGAAGTATCTACAGAAGGATCTACATTGAAGGATTTTGCTTCATTTCAGTCTGTGATCAGAATCTTCCTGAACACTTGCATATTTTCAAGGCTAGGTGGCTGCAGTGCTTTATTTAAAGGAGTTTTTGTCAAGTCCTTATGTGGATGAAGTTTATGGCAAGTACAGCAAACTCAGTGTTACAGGCTCACACACCAGGCCAGACAGATCACTACCTTCTTGTCAGATAATACTAAATTCAAAGACATTGCATTTAAATTCTCCTGATTGACTGTGGCTTGACATACCTGACACCATCTTCAATATTTTCCCTGTCTGATTCTTGTATCTCAATAAGCAGATTACTTTGATTTGGAAGTGCACAGTAGGAGCCAGCATATTTGAGAATGAGGCAGTCTGGTACTGGAATTAATTAATTTCATCAGTTACACGTGCCTTTTTACTTTGTTTTTACTCACAGGGTTCAGTACCCCATGCTCTCTTCTCAGTGGCAATACTAGTTGAGACAACTGACAGCCTTATTATTTCTTGTAACTGTGGCCTCAGTTCATCCCTTGTCAGAGTGAGGATGTAGGAACAACATTGCATAGATGGTCTGATTGAAAAAAGAGAAGAGCTGCCTTAACTTTTCTAAGCTGTATCAATCACTCATGGTTTCACTGGTCCCACAGCAAGCTACTGGAAACACAAGAGGAGAAACAGAAGGCATATGACAGGAGGAGTGCAAATACCTTGAAGTGGTATTGCTGCCAGGTTGGTTGGTTGGTTTGCTTGTGTGAGTTTGCACTTTGCTCCCAGATTGTTTTCCTCCAGCAGTGACAAAAACAACTGTACCAGCTCCAATGAGGAGGAGGTGAACCAGCAGTGGGAAGAGCCTGGGTGGAATGGAGAGGTGGCTGGCTCATCTTGGGCTAGCTTTGCTGGTGCTCCAACATCGCCCAAGAAAAACAACATCCTTTGTACTGACTTGAGGCAGTAACAGTAGCCATGATTTTACTGCACTGCCACTGCAGTCGCTGTCTGACAGTCCAGAAGATAGCTGGTGAATGGATTCAGAATATTAGCTATCTGCTGGAGTTTCTTTCATGAAAAGTAACACATAAAAAATAACAAATGTATAACCTATGTGTGCTGACAAGATGCTCTTTTACAATAATGTAATATTTTTCCATCCCCAAAGGATATTTCTGTTCTCTCTATATGGTTTTAATTTATGATGATGCATAAATATTTATACAGGTGTGATGCATGTTGTATACATAACTTCATAATTTAGTTCTGTTATCTGTGACTTGATGTATCAAGGGATTGATTTTCCATGCTTTTATAAGTAGTTGCAGAACCACTTGTATTTATTCCTTTTACACTTTATTGCATCTTTCTGCAATTTGCAAATTGTGTATTTGCAGGTGTGAATTACGGGAAAAACTGAAGTCTGTTTTATTTACCTATGGGGAGCCAAATTTTGTGCGGAATAGGAAAGCCAAAATGACCTCAGTGAACACTTCTAAAACCATTTTATATATATATATCTCAGTGTTAAAGAAGGCTTATATATAGATCTTAAGAAGCTGGAGAAGTTACAGTGTGGTTTAATAGCTCAGTGGCTTAATCAGTGTTATGCTGGGTAAGTAGCATTTGAGTCCATGTCCTATACCTGTATTCCTTTAGACGCAGTAGCTAAAAATCTGTCTGGCACACACAAGGGATTCTTTGCAGATATTCAAGGAATACCATAGTGAGATTACACAACTTTCCTGGATGATTCCACAAGCCATTTCAAGTCCTCTTAATTTCCAAAAGCAAACGCATCTACATTAATGCTGGGAGAGGATTCTAATAGGGGAAGCTACCAGACTGCAGAGCAAAGAAAGTGTGACCATAGGGTTACAGCCTACAACCTTTAATTAAAAGCCTGGAAGTAAAGATGAGTGTGCAATATTGCATTACCAAAAGATAAACTGCAGAGTGTGATTAGAGAAATATATCAAATTCATTTAGCATTTAGTCCAAGAATCAAATGAATATTCTAAGATATGCAGTCACCAGTAGAGTTACAATATTAAAGTCTTGCTGATTCAAACAATTTTTTCTTAAATTTCTGGTTGAAATAACTTTATTCTAAACTCTAAGTAGCAACTGTTTAGTAATTGACCTTAAAACATATAAAACAGATAAAGTCCCATTGACTTCAATAACCTTTATCCAGAATAGGATAAATAGGAATGAAAATAGTGGGAAAGAATCCAAAGCTCTAGACAAAAATCTGCATTTGAAATGAATCAAAAATTCTTAGAATTTGGAGTGTAATTCAGTGAGGGTCAGGAAAGAAATTCATGAGGGAAGATTTTTCATAACTATGTTCTGTCTTCTACATGGGTTTTGTTTTATGTCTTACTGTGAAACACTCTGTGGAAGCCCTTATTAGAGACACAGTTTTAGATAACATGCATTCATATTGATGATCAGGGCAAAATAGATTTATTATCTACTTGCTTCATTTACCATAAAATATTATGTTTTATTTGATTTAGGAATATACCAGTATGGATTATGTAGCACAGTGTTGTAACAGGAATAATGGTCACTACAAAGGATTTGGTCTACACCTAATGCAGTAGTATCCCTAAACATATGTCACAGAGGAGGATATAGTTAAGACAAATAATACTGCATTGTTTTAGTTAATTTTGCATTATTCCCTAATATTATGTTTTATGTACACTAATACAGAAAATTAATTACATTCTTCCTACAGGTCTTCTGAGCATTTTCATTTGTATGTATCACCATTTACCTGAGTGATTACATATCCGAATTGTGCTGGTAGAGAATGCATTAAAGAAAGAAGAAAAGGTTTCAATGATACCAACACATGACTACCAGTATTAGAGTTCAAGTGGAAATAATTACTGAAGTTAGAGAGCCCTTTTGTGTGCCTCTTCTTCCCACAGCATCAAAAATCTAGGGGTAGCATGTGGGACACAGATGTATTTTGAACAGTTACATTTACTAATTATGTAGAGAGATACAGTGGTTAAATATGCAAGTGTCAGGTTGCTCTGGGGGCTACTAAAATAGACCATTAAAGAGGTCCCCAAATATTTAAAGTACTACCTCTATGTACTAAAAGTTCATTTTTAGGTTGTATAATAAGGACATGATTAAGCTTCAAAGCTCCAGCATTTTAATGCAGACTTACTGAGACTCCTTGAAAGCAGAGCTCTTTCTTTATGTAAGATGTCTTTGGGATCCTGATGAAGCTACCACACTTTCCTATATACATAATAAAATACAAAACCAGTGTTCTCAAGCATTAGTTCAGGAACTCTATAGGTAGTATTGTACTTTCTTGGGCTAGAAAATGCTGAAAATGGTCAAGTTTTCTTTAGTCAATAAACAGTTTGTCAGGATGACTCATGTTGTTCTAATATGAATTAAGGAATTCTCCACAGGGTGTAATGATAAGTGATAACAAATGGTAAATTTCACATGCACAAAATTGGTAGAAGTTAGTTAAAAAAATCCCTCTGAGCACCCTTCTGTGGGACTAGGTCTCAGCATCTAAGAGCTGCCAGGAGATGAGGTTCCCTGCTGTACCTACAAGTATCAGGTCTCAGCCTGTGGATGACAGACTTTAAATAATTCAGTACACTGAGTTAGTCCAGAGGAAATGTTGTTGATGGCCTGTCTGAATTACAGCAGCAAAGCTTCTCTTGTCAGAAGTGCTGCCAGACTCTCATCAATGGATTGTGACATGGGCCAGTTTCATCTTGGTGTAAAATCTCTTGTCAGCTGGTAGAAATGATCCCTGCAGGGCATCTCTCTTTGCAGCATGGGGAAATTCACCTCTCACCCCAAGAACAATTGAGATTTTTAGAATTCTGCAAGCTGCCTCTGCAGTCTTTCACTTTTTGTTCAGACATCAGAGGGAACATGCTAAGTTATTTGTTCTTGTTTAATACTTTAATCTGTTTGGAAAATGTGGGTCATCTTCAAGTGGTTAATTGCTCCAACAATGACATGTTTTCATTTTTTTCTGACACTCCTGTGGATGTACTATATTCTGGTTTTGGGCATGGGGTTGAGAAGCAGAACTACACACTCTTCACATGGGAGACAGAACAACATCAATTTCAGAATCTGTCTCTCTCTCTCTCTCTCTTCAAGTTCTGAAATGCACATACCAGTGATCTCCACTAGCTGTTGCAGCTCCCAGTAACAAAGCAAGATACATTCTTCTCTTTTTAATGAATGGATGATGTCAACCATTGCCTTTTGTTCTTTCTATTGATTCACATGTATTTCAGGCTCTTCCACAATATCCTAAGACAGGTTAGAAAATGGAGTGGAAAGTAACACTGCAATTTTTAAAACAGCAGTTACACTTTTTGCTAAAATTAATTTTTTTTTTTTCAGATGTTTTGTCTTTCTGAGGCATAAATAAGGTGTGGGGGTTTTTTTGTAGTGCAGTGTATAAATTGAAAATAGAGATTAAAAAGCTTAAGTATAGTCAGCAAATGTATAATTAAAAGCTATTATGAAAAATTATGAAAACTATGAAAGTGTGTTCCTGTTGCCTGATAATAGGGAAAATCTGAAAGGTTTAAATTTTGATACTTTTTACAACTTAGCATTTTATTAATGCATTATGTGTGTTTGCCAGAGGTGTCCGTACATATGTTTTCTTTATTGCCCCTGTAGACTGGGAGTTAAATGGAAACGGTATTTGCTTTAAAGCTAACATTTTAACTGATGTTTCTGATTTTGCAGGTTATTCCCACTGGGCAAAACGGAAGATGGCTTCAACGACTCTTCTGAAGGCAACTTGCTCATCTGGGTTCTGTTCCTTTCAAACTGTACACGCAAACCCCTATTTTGTCTGGACACAGCAGGAAACAGGAGATCGTTTCTGTGCTCAGTGTCAGGCCCCCACCAGGCAACATGCACTCACATGTGTACACAGACAGACAATTGTATGCTATTGTTGCTTTTGTGGACAGGAGGGGCTGTTGTTATCTATAGCCCTTGCTGTCACAACCCTCATGTTTTATTTAATGACTTCCATAACCTGTCTGCCTCCAAGCTGCTTTTTGTATCTTCATCTCAAATGTACAGAGTGACTTCCCAGGCAACTTTCAACCCTCCTGATTTCAGAGCAGATTATTCAACTTCCACTCTCATTCTGGTGAATGATTTGAGCAGTGACCTCAGTTATTTTGGATAAATTTTTTAAAAAAGGGTATTTGACTGTAGCTGGAAGGGAAGTAGGCTATCATTCCTAGTAACCTTAAATAGGATTCAGACATTTTCATAAATCAAAGGTACCTCTCTTGAAAGTAAGTTGCAATCTGCCTTTTAGTGTCTCCTGCACCATTATGACTTTTCTGTCTACATAAGCAGACAAGTTCCTGGTTCCCAGAGTGGAATCCATCATCCTGAAATTAATTTCAAGTATCTTTTTTGTGTGCTTACCAGAAGCAATTTAAGGCTGCAGTCTTAACAGTGCATTGTCTCTAAAGGAGAATCCTTCTGCCAGTAGCTACCCCTCAGCCCCCTTGGTAAGAAGGGCTCCTCTGCCTGCATGGCAAGCCAGCTCAACTTCCTGCCTGTGCAGAAAACCACTCACTTTCTTTTCTTTCATTCTATTTTTTTTCCAGATACCACTTGTTTAGGAGGGTGAGTAAGAAGCATAGCACATATGTCTTCCTCAAGTACAATCATAATCCAGAAAGTGGCTGAGGGGTTTCAAGACTCTGGTATCTAAAGTAGGGATTTTATCTTTCCTAACTTGTCAATGACAGGAAGAGGACTTCTAACTGCTGTGCTAAGGATCTTCCTCTTGCTTTTTGTCCTGCTCTTTTGTCAAATATTTGGTTTATTGTTGTGTTGCTGGTTTTGGTTGGTTTTTTGTTTTTTTTTTTGTTCTAGCATCTCTGATGTTTTATAGTGATGAAAAGAGATACATTGTGTTCTGGACTAGTATGCCTGTTAAAAATGATTGAGTTACAGAAATTCACCTCCCATACATACATACATAACTATTCCCACATATACTAGATGGATTAACAATTATTATGCCTGTCTAGTATTTGATGTATGGAGCACTGTTTCTTGTCTTTCATCACAATCCACATGATGATATTGCAGAGCACCATGCATGCAGCCTGACCAGTACAAGAAAATGTTTAGAAAGCAAACACAGACCCTTTAGAGAACTGTGTCTGAATCTCTCATTTGTTGGGCAACTATGCAGAGATAGGTTAGAGTGGCTTTTGCAGTATTCAGATACTTCCATGGCTAGTTAATATCAAGAATGGAAAAAGACATAACATACCTTCTGGAAAACACAGACAAAAAGATATAAAGTAAAACAGGCATGTTCCTTACCTCTACTGGTATTTTTGTGACATTCAAAATAATTAAATTTGCATACATATGGAACTTGCACCTTCTATCACCAGTTATGTGATTGATTAAAGATTGCATCCTACTAGAAAAAACAGATTTCTTTTAGGAAACTGTCTATTCCGTGTTTCTACTGTTCCTTAACTAAGGAGTTAAACATTGCAATGTCAGCCTGTGAGGGTTCAGTTACACTGTGTTAGGTGAGTCTTTGGTCTGAATAAGTAGACCAAAGACTGCCACCCGTATGACTAAGAAAGTTCTTCCTTCACTGATTTAACAGCACCAGTCATGCACATGAAAATAACAGGCTTTCAGAAACTAAGGTTTCCATATTGCCCAAGTACTGCTGTGAATGGACTCATCTATTCTGTGAATGTGTTGACTAGAATATCTTCTGTTTCCAGTGCACAAATCCTGACAAAGGTGCAGGGGTCTTAGTTCAGACACTGGAGCTGGAGTAAGCAGTGACCTTGTGTCGCTGGTATCTACAGAACATCATTATTTTGGATATCTACCTAGTTCTTCCAAACACTGTCTATGAATTCATGCTCTAACAACATGAAGCCATACAGAACCTTCAATAATGCCCTAAAAACCACAGAGAACTGTTAGAACACATACTGGGAAGGATGAAAGGCTGGTAGCATTTGCTGAAACAACCTAAACGGTAGCAAACCTCAAACTGTGAGTGCTGGATGTAGCAGCCTATGATAACTGATTTCTGCAGGTGCTTTTGCATGGGGAAATACTGGAAGTCCTTGATCAGATATGGAATCAGTAATTCTCGAGATGGTGCCTGGAAAGGGAATAGTTCCAGGTAGAGGAAGACTACGCATGCTCACTGTCCCACGCTGTGTTTCCATTGTGTACCCACTGGCTCTTCTTACTCTTTTCATCTTCAGAGGTTAGAAACTGGGAGAGCTTTATGATTAAACAGCTAACTTTTTTTTTAACTGCATGAGGAAGGAGTTGCTGCTGTGCATAGTTAGCACAGTGAGGTCAGCTCTGCTAGCTGTAGTTGTGGAAGGGATGTTAGAAAATCCTTTGGTTCTGCAGACAAACTAAGCTCAATAAATTTTATGAGCTCTCCCTTTGCCTGCAGGTTTTGAATACCTGCATCCTCCCTCTTATGAGGGGGATGACTGGTTGTCTAACTGCCCGAGAATTAAGAGTGAAGCAAACATTCAGTCATTCTTTCAGATCTTCAGTATCCCCATGCTACTTTGGATTGCAGAAAGGACCTGAATGTAAGGCTGAAGGAAGAGTAATCTAAAGACACTGTTATACAAACAGAATAAAAGTACAACATTAAAAAAGGAAGAAAAAACTCACTGGTTTTGAAAACAAGGACATGCAGAGTGCTCTACAGAAAGGCCTCCACTTTTGTTAGCAGACTGACAGTACCAAGGCTTGCAACAGCCTCCATAAAGTGTTACATATACAAGCTCATCTATCACAGTGTAAAAAGCACTGCAGGAGTGCATGGGCTTTCTCCCTCTTCCTGACCCCAGGTTTTATCCTTACTCTTCGTTTGCCAGCCATGTCATGATCCCTTTCATCTGATCATAGAGGTTTTCATACATCAGAGCCTCCACCCTGATGCTCTTGCAGCAGCCACATGCTGAATGAAGCAGCTACATTTTCAGAATACTGGCAGTAAAATATGTTTCCTTGATGTTGGAAATACACCTCCTACTTCACAGAAATAAAAGCTGTGGAGTATCACATCTAATGTGCCAGACTATTTTGATTTCAACTGTTTAGAAGTTGAGAATGATTTTGTTTAAAGCAGCTTCAGGCTGAGCCATGCTCAACTGTTCTTTGGGTGTAGGGGGGATCTAGGAAAGGGAGATGGAGGAATAAGAAAATTGTTAACATTCGGTGGCCAGCAATTTACCTACCAAAAGTACTACACAGGTTGCTTAGAGAACTGTTTTTTTAGTTTCTTGTCTAACCTCCACTTCCTTTTTCCCTTTCTGTAAGTGTTAAGGGCTGCATCCAGGGCTGTATTCAGAAAAACATACATAGCAGAGGAAGCATTGCAAGGTTCAAGCAGGACCTTACACACCCTGCTACCTGTCAGGAAGTTTCTTTCCTTCGGTAGGGGATGTCACCTCATGTGACTACATCTGTTCCAAATGAAAGAACCAGGTCAAAGCAGTAACCTAGATAACTTCAATGTTACAGCTAACACTACTATTTATATAGCTTCTACTGAGAAGGGAATAGCTACTCCCTTACCTGTTTTAATTTTCTTTTGCCCACTGGGCTTCTTTTATGCAGGTGCTCTCATGTAGTTTGTGTTTGTCAGCTCCACCAACCAGCAGAAAACCTGAGGCACTTAGGGGTTTTCTTCTAGCTCCAGTTTCAATGAGGATAGAGGGTGGGTTTGCAGATACTACATTTTCTTCCTTTCTTAATGTTGGACTTTTATTCTGTTTGTTTCTTTTAGATGTTTGTGGACCGATGTGTAACCTGGAAAATGCTCAGCTGAGAGAACTGCTCAGAACATAATGTAGTGTTTGATGTTTTCATGTTTTGAATCAAAATAGTGGTGCTGGGTATACTTTCAGATGTAATTAGGAATTGCCTGTGTTTATCTGGTTAATTTTCAGAACATTGAGATAACATGCACCACGAGTACAGCAGGTTTACATTCAGCTTTGCAAATCACAAAGAGCACTGTAAGAGGAAATGATGGGTTAAGTACAGATGGGTAGTAAAAAACCTCTGAACAGAAGGTTTACACAAACATTGATTGCACATGATCAGAGATTGCTGTAACTTGTGCCTGTGTGGGGAACTCATCATAAATCACCATAAGATGAGAATCTTGCAAACCCATATGGGAATCTGAACTGCATAAGTTTTCAGTATGGGTAGTTGAGTGATCTTGATCAGTGATCACATGATCTTGACACAGTGACTGTTAATCATTTTAGATGTTATCCGAAAACTAGGAGGAAAAAATACTTCCTGATGTGGCTGGAACCGAGGCACTGTAGTATTCATAGAGGTTCCAGCCACAGAAATTTTAATTTACTTTTCTTCATAGTGTCTGAAGGTGTAACACAAAATTCTGTATTTGTGTTTGAAAGCGGTCTCAGTTTTAAGTTCAAGCCAGCTGTACCCTGAGGCTGAAACATGGCTATGTTTTGGCAGCAGGGAAGACTGCCATATGTTGCTGTGATAAAGGAATTACACTGATGCCAATCTCTGAAGTCAGTCTTCTAAAAAATATATAAGAGAGTATATTTGTGGCAATATGAGCTTTTACAGAGAGAGAGAGAGAGTAAAAGATCTTGACAAGCCTTTATTTGAGGATAATTTTTCTGTCTCTTTAATGGTAAATGCTGCAAGTCATAATTCACTGTTGTTCTTGAGAGAAGTTGTATATAATACATAAAGCCTTTGCATCTCCCCCTTACACAGAATTGCTTGCTGTCTAGTTCCCAGCTTTCAATTGCTCTAGGACAATTCCATGCTTTGAATAAGTTTTTACTTACTGACTGGCTTTTAGTGAGCACAAACTGGAAATCAATAAGAAGATCCTTTTTTTAGGAGTCATTCAGGCAGGCCTCTAAATGAGAGCAGGGATGTGGAGACCCTGGACTTGGCTGGCAGCACCATGACATACTCTTTCCTTTTTTAAGGTCAATATAGGCCATTGCTTTGTAGCTCCCATGGGTGAATTCCAATGCTTTTAAAATTGGCAATTAGTTTGTTTTAGTTCCAGCAATATGTCAAGGATCTTTGAACACAACTATTTGTATTCTTGATATGCGTATAAGAAAATGTATTGTAGGATGTATTCTTACAGTGCAGTAGTTCCAAACCACATCGACTGCAACCTTAATGCAGAACAAAATATCCAGTAAAAAATACAGATCTGGATCATAAACCTTCTGTTCCCTGCTGCAAACACTGAAGCTGCTGTTTCTTGTTGCTGAAGGACTGTTACTGATCCATAAAGCTGACTATCCGAGCAGTGTTAAATTCCCTCCATTTACCAGTATCCTGAGGTGCATTTTTTAGATTGCTAAGAACAGACTATGGATTCCACCAGCATCTTCTTTTATGTCCATGAAACATATGGCCATAAAGCACCATTTATGTCCTTGAGCTTTTGAAAGAAATTATCCAGAGATGTGATAAATTTGTTTTGAAGCAGAAGTTTTACTGCTGGCTAGGTCAATAGTTTCCAGATATACATTTTCTTGCCCAGCAGTGATGGTTTTCTTCAAACCTGCATTTTTTGATAGTATACAAGCTAAGTTCTTCTGCATCTCCTGTGCCAACAGGTCCAGCTAGCTTTATAGTGAAGACACTGATTCATTTGCACTCTTTGTATATACACACACTTTTCCATTTCCACTTAAATTCCCACAGCACTTTGCAGCTGAGAAAAAACATTGGCTGTTTCTGTAATTTTTTTTCGGAGCGAGAGATCTCCTAAGAAGATACTAATTCTTTTTTATGGCCCTCCATCTCATCAATCAGAAAATTTCCTTATGTTATTCTGAAACAAACAGTTTAGTTCCAGGACAATTTCTACCATCGCTGTCAAGATATTTAATGCTCCTCCTGATCCAGATATTTGCTTCTTAGTCAACCTGAATGGCTCAGCTTTACTAGCAAATGGCACAGTCATATTTTGTAACACATTTTCAGACACTTGAGGAAGTTCAGTGGTCAGAAATTTTTTAACAGAGGTAAAAGACCCTGATACAACTGATGCAAATACATTATCTGCTGAACAACTGATAGATAGGAGGACACCTATAAAATATATACAAGATGTCAACATCTATTGCTGCTTCAGACAGTTCTCACTAACTGAATCTTGTACTTTATTGACCAGAACATTAATTTCTCCTGCAAATCTATTTGGATGATAGCATTGTGTTGATCAACAGATTTCTTATGATACAGTTTTGCATAGACACATCATTTATATTAACAGCACTGACCAAATGGCTAGCTGTGCCATGAAGATTTTGTATTCAGAACTCAAGTTTGTGTATTCAGAACTGAAACAATCTTGGTTTCCTGCAGATCTGTCTGTCCTTCTTTTCAGTTATTTCTCTTTGAATTGCAGATGTTTTCATTGTTTCATTGCTTTTATTGATTGTGAATGGTTTAGTGAGTGTTTTCATTACTTTTTCCGTGGTGCTCATTATCTCAATACACTCGTTCTTCCCAAACTGTAAGCTTTCCTTTAAGGGCTACATGAATTTTCAATGAAAATATAGATTCCATTTTGCTCTTGAGCAGCAGTGAGGTCTTCTTTTAGGTGCTTTATCTCTTCAGCATCTTCCTTAGGCAGCTGCTGGTTAACTTAAGGTTTCATCACATTCTTTGCTCTGTGAGCATACTCCACTGTACTCTGTTTTCCCTCGGGATTTATAGATGTGGGAGAAACTGTGGCTATTATTGATGTTCTCTGTTGTTCTCCGAGAGTCTTGAAGGATCCTCTTAGGATGCCCTGTGTCTTCTTCCACAAGAGCAGCAATAACTCTTTCATGGATCAGAATAGATTACTTGGTATTTCCAGCTTCATAAACTCTTTTATCAACTTCCCCAAACTGAAGTGTTTTTACCTCATGCAAGGTTGTATTCCCAGTTCGAACAAGCTCTTGTCCATCTGCTTGAGTTACTTTCATATGAATGGTAAAGGAAAAACAGTAGGATCAACTGGAATATGAATTCATGTAAGTAGCTGCAATAGTTCTTTTTGCTGCACCTTTTTCCAAGATTTGGTAGGCTTCATTTTTGTTGTGTTCAGGTATTTCTTCCGAGCCTTTCACATTTACACCTGTCTTGTATATGGGATCATCAAACATCTGCAGTCTTTCTCTAGTGCTGGGAATTGGATTCAGAAGATAAAAAAAAGCCCTTCATTATGTATTTCCAGAAGAGAGAATTTTACAAAAAGAAGAATAAAAATCATTGTCAATCTCTGTGACTTTTTCTAATAGTCGATATGATGTATTGCCAGACTCCTTTCAGTGGTGTCCAGCAACAGGACAAGGAGCAGTGACCATAAACCAAAACACAAGAAGTTCCACCTCAACATGAGGAAGAACTTCTTTACATTGAAGGTGGCAGAGCCCTGTGACAGGCTGCCTGGGGAGGTCATGCAGTATCCCTCTCTGGAAACATTCAAAACCCACTTGGATGTGATCACAGAAAGATACTGTAGTCATAACAGTTTTGTGTTGCACATGAGTTAACTGGTTCTAATGAAGCACTGGCCTTGTCTTTATGCCTCTGTTTTGGAACAAAAATGGGCCTCTGCCTGGTATTGCACTGCATAAGCACCAAGCAGCTTGACCCTTGACTTTGGGAAGCTTTGCTTTATTACCCAAAACACTCCATATACTGCATCTGGTGCACCTTCTGAGCTAACTTTCCAGTAGTTACTGTCTGCTCTGCAGATGAGGAATTGGGGTATTTCTAGATACCTTTCACAAGCACCTTACAACAAACAACTCATCTGTCAGTAGGCTTAACTGAAGGCCCACATGATGAAAACTGCCTTAAGGAATTGTTATCTGAAAAAGACTTGAACTCCTCTGATGTGGCATGTATGCAAAATTTAATATTGGAGGTATGTTGGAGATGGAGGCAGAGATTTTTGGGATCTGTTTTTTGGATCTGTTTTTGTATTAACTTCACAGATCAGAAAACAGGAACTAAACTCCTAAGAAAATCCAGTAGCAAGATGAAAACTCTGCTCAAAAGTAGAGCTGCTCTTTGCAATTCTCAAAATAGTATTTTCTCCTACATATTAAAGCACGTTCCAGTCTTGCTGATTATGACTGGATCACTAATCATTAGATTTGGTTTTTTAATTGTCCTGAATGTTCTTCACAATTATGGGATCAGTTAGAGGGTGCGGGAAGAGAAGTTCCCACAACCTCTCAGTTTCATGAGGTGAAGCTGAAAGAAAAGTGCTGTTACTGAGCCTCTCTGCAGAGCTGGGTCCTGTGTCCCTGCAAAGACGGCATTTGGAAAAATACACAGTGGTGCAGCACTTGTATCTCAGACGGATGTGTCTCATCACTTTCACAAATAAGTCTTCTAAACAGTCACATAAAACCCCATAACAGGATGATAAAGCACTGATGCCTTAATATCCTAGGATGTAGCGCTCTGGTCCTGACCCTGCAGAGACCTCATCCTTTCCAGCCGTATCTCTTGCCCTAAAATCCTCCTGCTCAATGCCTCCCTGACAGTCCTCCTGACCCCGCCTCGCAGGTGCTCTGCCTACAAACTTAGCGCTACTTAAAGGGCTCACTCAGCCAGGCCTTCTCCCTCCAGCCCTCCCGCAGGGCCGTGGTCCCGGTGGGTGGGCAGCGTGGCGGCCCTCGGCTCCCGGGGGCACTGCGGGCTGCAGTGGCGGCCCTTCAGCGCCCCGGGAGCG
>VXAD01001102.1:1025365-1245750 GCA_013399195.1 Dicrurus megarhynchus
CGGCGCCGCCACCGCCGTGCGCGGCCCCGGCACCTGCCCGAGGTGAGCGAGCGGCCGGGCCCGAGGCGGCGCCTCGCCGCCTCTGTTACCTAACCGGGACCGGGGCGGGGGGCGGCCGCCGGTCGTGCCCCGCCACCCCGGCCGCTCCGCACCGCTGCAGTGGGGAAGGGGGACTCTGAGGGGGAAGGGGAGCCGAGGGCGAGGGTCCCCGTTGCCAGGGAGACGGGTCAAGCGGCAGCTCCGGCCGCCGGGGCGTCCCCGGGCACCGGGCAGCGCTCCCGCCGGCCCTGGGCTCCGCGTAGGAGGCGGCGGGGAGCGGCGGTGGGGCGAGGATGAGCCGGAGCCCGGGGTGGCTCCGGGGCGCCGTGAGTCCCGCTCCCCGCAGGGTTAAGCAGGGACGTGCTCCAGGTGCTCGGCTGGCGGCGGCTCCGCGAAACATGGCTCTGCCGCCGCGGCACGGGCGCTGGAAGGCGTCTCGTTACTTGGTGCGGGCTGCGCGCTCGTGAACCGGGACTTGAAGCTACTCGTTTGAGTGACAAAAACAAGCTTTTGCTCCTCTCCGGCGTTTGAATATGCGAGAGCACACAACTGCAAATGATCTAGGCACTGTTGATTGCTGGAACATTGTATCTGCAGCCCTCGCAATTGAAAAGGTGCTGCTCAGGTGGTTGTAGCTGATGGTGGGGAAGGATTTGGTTCCCGGCAGGGAAATTTCGCCTTTGGTCGATCTGGAGCAATTCTCCCGAAGGAGCGCGGGTCGCGGCGATGCCGCAGGTTGCAGATGGCTCATTGCTGCCGCTCTCCCAGGCCAGCGGTGGAGGGTGGATTCCGCCCGTGGAGCGAGCCCGGCTTGTCTGAGCGGGCTCTGGCGGAGTCGGAGTGACAGCTGATCCATAGCTGTCACACCAAGCGCTGGGAAGCAGCGTGCTTGGCACCAGGCGCCACAATAAAATGTGAAAGAAATGGGATTGCGGTTTAAATCTTACCACGGGGAAATAAACTGTAGACGTTGATCATAGCAAATAGCGTGACTACAGTTCTTAAAGCTTGTCATTAATTTTTCTGATTTTGTAGGGCTAGGAGAAATCTTACAAACGTTTCAAACGCAAGTTGGGGTTAGTCTTATTTGCGTAAGTGTTCATGGCAGCATTTGTTCAGTCATGAAAAGATCAGGAGCAGACCCAGAGGCCACAATCCTGTTAACTGTAGCTCATAGGGTAAAGGAGTGCTGTAACCTTGCCAATTGCTGTTGATTCTGGGATCTGCCTGCATGAAGCAGTTGGCAGGGGCTAGACCGCTGAGGCGTGTTCAATTCTTTAGAGTTTTTATCTGAAAACCGTGTTTGCTGTTTAAGTAGATCCTACAGAAATCCAGTGATGTGCTGAATAAATAATACAGTTACCACAGATGCTTAAAAAGCCACCCATATATAGCTACTCAGTCGCATCTCTTTGTGTTGTTCAAGTTTACAGATGATTACAGAGAAATTTTTTCTTTACTTTGAAAGCATTCCAGAAAAACTCCTTTAATCTTTTGTCTGCTTTTCAGACTGTGAATAATTTGACAGCATCTATAAAGCACTTTACAGTTATTAAGTACAGAGTACTACAGTAGGTGTGGGTATTCTCAGAAACTCTTAGAGAACAATAAGCTCTTGACTTAGTAGGACAATAAAAATAATGCAGTTGTACCAATTAACATCTCTTAAGCACATTTTTTAAAATTTTGTTTAGATGCCTACAGTGTTTATAAAAATACTGTGTTTTACTGTACATACAAGCAGCAGAAGGCCCCGTTAATTCCTGTATAAGCATGCATGGAGAAAATGTACATTTGGGCAGCTATTGGATTGGCAGGTGGGGGGAAGATTGTACTCCTAATATTTCAAGAGAGGAAGAAGTTGCCTTGGGGTTTCTTTGAAAATGGTCCAGTTAGATTGGCAGGTATACCTTCTATTCAATTCCAAGTGAAAGTGCTGTGAGGGAAGGGAATTCTAATATGGAAATGGAAGTTTAAGTGTTGTCTATTTAACACTTTGTAGCTCAGCACAAACCACACAGAAGATGAGATTGAGCACTGTCTTTACTGTCAGAAAACAATGGGGTATTTTAAAAGTAAAGATGACTATGCTGAAATTTAATTTATGGATACCATTTTGTGAAAGCAAGCTTGGAAGTGACTGAGCTTCCGATTGGTCCTGAATAAATAGTGTAGAATCTTGCCTTGGACAAGAAGTATAAGATTCCCAGGGATCTTCTAGTGGAGTTGTAATTTTTCTTCTGTCTGTCTTCTCTGTAAGACAGGACATGAACAACTGTGTTTAAGATGGCAACTCCTGTTAAAAAGTTTGTGTATTGCTAATCGTGTAAGTGAATTTGACTCAGGATTTGAATGTGACCATACAAAGAAATTTGAGTAGCATCAAGGGAGGTGGTTTTGTTTTGTTTTTTTCCTCCCTTTTGATTAAGGGGAGCAATAAATTTTGAGTTTACCCTAACGAGAAGTATGGTTAGAAGATCAGTAGCAGATGGAAATTTATGCTTGCATGGGTCATTTCTTCAGTGGGCACTTACAGAGTAAAGTGAGTATGATTTGAACAGAGAAAATGCTGAGTTCATTTAAAATAATGACTTTTTTGTTGTCTCTATTTTTGATTCAGATTGTGTTTCTTTTGCCTGAAAAGTCAGAAAAGATGTAATGTAGCTTCTGACACTGATGATCAGCTTCTACAAAGCAGCAAAAAGGAATGTGTTTAATGAGAAATTCATGGCACTGCTGTGGTGTTTTTGATTGATTCTGCTGACTGGAATATGATGAACTTAATGGCCAAGATGACAGTAATTTAATGCCACACTAGCATGGGGAAGTGATGGTTATAAATTGAACTAGAAATGGGAATTGGATTAAGCGAAAAAGGAAATAATTTAATCACTTGGGTGAGAACAGATGACAGAGTTATTGGGAAAAACTAGCCAAACAAAAATATCATGCAGTGTAATTGCACTTACCTACAGCAACCACATATTTGTCTCATTTTAATACTTTTATTGAAAAAGAAAAGTTATCCTTCGTATTTCTCATCTGTCTAAGACTTTCATACGATACTTGCCAGTGTGTTCTCTGCTCTGAGGACTTCAATTACCCTGATTACCCTGATTGCAGGGAGTGGAGGGGAATCTTGTGTTTGAATTTTTGTATCTCTCTTCTTTGGAAATAGAGGAACAGTGCCAAAAGGCTAAAAATTACAGGATTTTCCTAAGAAATTATTAAATTTTTATAAAACCTATTTATAATGTTTTTTAGCAGTTTATTCCTCACACAAAAAAACCCCAAACCACCCTGGTACTACTAACTGGTAGTGGTAGTATATCCCCTCAAATTTCTTGCATTATCTGATGCTTATACTTAGTAATGGAAGACATAGGATCCTTGACAGTGATTTCTAAACCCTCAATTCTTTGTGTTCTGGCCTTTTGACCACTTAGGAGATAAAATGAGGTCTGCTGCTCTGGCATTCTGTGTGCATACTATATTGCACAACTGTGTGCTTGTAGATGGGATGCTTTAATTTCCAAGGGATTTTTGAAATTTTACTATCAAATTCTGATTAGTGAAAATAAGTAAAGAGTAGAAACCTTTCACAGGGTCTTTTAAGCTTGTTTAATTAATGAATTTTTAAAAAATTTTGTCTTGTGTGTGTGGGTTTTACCTACCCCTGACTGAATTTTGGGCTTTGAACAGTTAGAACCTTCAAATTGAGTAGAAACATACTTAGGAGACTATTTTTCCAGGAGAATTCCTGCTAAGCCTGAGGAAATTTCAGGGACTAGAGGCAACTCTGGAAGGTAGTTTCAAGAGAAGAAAAAGAAGCAATTATTTTGGAGTTTGACAGTTTAATCTGGGAGACCAGGAGAGCTTTGAAACTCCCAGTTCTGGGTGTTCCCATGTGGACCAGCCACCCTGAATCTGCCTGACCTTTATAGAAAGGCAAATGTCTAATGTAGGCCAGAAAGGAGCTGCAGCAGCTTCTGGGCAGGTGCTAGTTTGTGTTCTAGATTCTAGAAAAATGTTTTGTCAAGATTTTATCAGACGTGTTTTTAATTGCACTTTTAACTATGGAAGAATTTGGACATAGCTAAGATTCAACACTGCAGTCTGTTACTGGGCTTGCTGTGGACCTGCAGAGTTTGTCTTCCTTTCTGGGGCAGGAGCTTTGCACAGACGAGGTACCTGAATTAGGAAACCTTTTGTGCTCTGTGCTGTCAGTGGCAGTGAAGTCACTCAGGGCAGATAGCTTGTGGGAACTGGGGCAGTACCAAGGGGTCTTTATGCCCCGACATACGTTGCTAGATCTTCCAAATACATCTCTCCTTTGGCTTGAGACAAGAAAGATGCTGTTTCAAACAGTGACATTCCAGTAGTGAATGCCGTGCAAATTCCAGCCACACTCATGCCAGTTGGAAGCTCTCGACCTTGGTATCACCAGTTGGATATTTCCCTGTGATGAGAAAGCAGTGAAAGATGTAAGCAATTATGAGTGAAATAAATCAGAAGCTTCAGAACGTCCATAATACTTGAGAATGCATGATTTTTCTTCCTCTAAGTTAGGTGACTACTCTGAACAGTTATGTAAATAAAGAATTTGTTCTGCCAAAACTTCCGTAGCAATATGCTGTGGCAGTTTAGAAGAGCTTTAATTGTAGGGAATAAGCTCTGTAGGGGGATAAATATTGTAAATATTTTGATTCATCAGTACGTGAAGGTTAAGGTTGTTCTGAAGAGTGTCTTTTTCTACAACCATCTGTCTTTGTTTTTCCTGGCAGGAATGATACATATAGTGATGGTGTTTGACAGTATAGATGCTGTAATGTTGGAGCCTAATTTACTGTTGTGTTTTTCCTGAATGCTGTGATTGTTTAGGATGGATCTTAAGATCATAATTTTTTTCCCTCAGCAATCGAAACTCTTTCAATTTTTTTAACCCTTTGTGCCTCCAGAATAGCCTTTCATTTTAGTCTTCAGTAAGAAACCACTTGAAAAAAATTCTCAGCATCACTAGTTTAGAATACAAGGGGATTTTGTGATTTTGTTTTGAAGGTATTGTATCTCAGAGTGATTGAGGTCCACTTCTACAGTGTTGATAAGGTTCGATTTCTGTCCTGTATGTTTTGGGTTTTTTTTTAAGTGATTGCTTAAGTGAAAACAGCATTGCTTGGATTAATAACAAATTTTGAAGAAGATGTGAGCAAGCTTATGGCCTTATTATGTCTGAAACATTTTCCATCAGGTTTCACTTCAGGTTAAACAAAATAAAAGGGCTACTGCCCTTTGTAGCTAAGCTGTGCCTCTACCTGACTTATCAAGACAAAAGAGATAAAAACCTGTGATTGAAGAAATGTGGAGTGTATTTTTTTCGGGTTTATTTTTGAAATTTTTTAAAATTGGTATTAATGGGTCTTTTTCCTAACATCTACATTTATAAGAGAGTATCTTGAGCAATAGTTTTTTCTTGATCTAATACAGATTTTAAAATTATGTCTTTAAAGCAATAAGAAGAAGGTTCTCCCTTTGAGGGTATACATCTTCTGTGTTTTTTGCCTTTTCTCTGTTAGTTTTGAAAACCCCCTTTCAGTCAATGACCTATATTTTAGTTGCATAAAACTACAAAAAAAAGAAAGAACTGAGGTGATGTTTTCAGACCAGAACTGGGACTTTGACTTTAGTGAACTGTGGAGATCAAACCAGAGGTCTCAAGAGCAAGGCTGAACTGAAGTGCTATCTTCTTGAGGGGATAACAGTACCTGTTTTGTGGGTTTGGTATATTCCTTAGCTGAACTTCCTTTCTTTCACTTTTTCTTTTTCCATAGAAAACTCAGGCAAACAAACAGGAAGGGAGCAGAATTCCTTTCTGGCAGGGCCTTAGTGCATCAGCACTGCAGAGTGCACTGGAGAGTGTGCCATCCCCCTGCTGCGCTGAGCTTCCTATCCTTGGTGAGGTTACATTAAAGTACACTGGGGATTTCTTGTGGTCTCTGGTGACTTTTGCATACAAATGTAGCTGCTGTATTTGTGTGTAGGGAAAGTGTGTAGGAAACTAAATGATGGCAATGCAACTGAAGTCTTGTCCATTTACATTTCATGTATGTGGCTCCATCCTCCAAACACGCTCACAGAATTGCAAAAATGTAGGTGTTGTCGAAATACAAATAGGAGAACTAGATGTGCTTTGCTTGCTTAGGGAGGATAACTATGAATGGAGGCGAAACAGAAGGAGGAATTCAGCATTAGAGTGCAAGTCAAACTCCAAAATGCTTCCATAGCCAGGGCTGGCTACCTAATACAGGAGGAAGCTCTCCTGGACCAGTGTGACTGGATCCTCAAGTATGTATTCAGTTTGAATCATGCCATTTCATTTTTTTTTCTTTTATTAGATTTGTCCCATTTCTTTAAGACCTTTTGATCAGGTCCATCATGCATAATGTCGTCAGATTCCATGCTTCACATCTTTGGATGCAAATGACAGCAGATGAGGACAAGTCATACACAAAATTAGTGGAGTTTGTATTTCTTGCAGCTGTTCACATTTCCCCAGGATTCCCTATCCACCGGAGTACAACTCTACCTTAAAGGCTGGAAAGCTGCTAAACAGGCTGTTTGAATTTACTGTCTTTGCTAATTAGAACTAACTCTTGCACTATGGACTTGAATTGATTTTTAGTGGTGTTGCTGGGTAGGTGAAGAGAATTAAGGCTCTAGTAACAGAACCTTGTCAGTTGTAATTTGTGGCAGTTTAAGACATAAATACCTCCAGCTTTCCACCTCCCTCTGCACGTATTGCAGAGCTGGAGGAGTAGAACAAGTGCCTGCATTTTGTCTGGTTGTAGGCACTATTGTGGGATGTCAGTATGGGTTTGCACCATGACACCAGTGGCAACACAAGTGTCACCTGTACTCTGAGGCAATAATATGAACATGGGGCATACAGGGGAAGGGGAATTGAGGCGTCTTCAGTGGCATGGATTGATTCTGTGAATTCCACATTATGTTTCTACATTTTGTCCTGTCACTGGCCTGTGTACTGTCAGTGTTGAAAATTGTTGCAAACCCAAGGAGTGAATTTTCATAGGCTGTGTCTTTAGTTCCTGGTGTATTTATCCTCTGGCCCAGGTGGTGACAGGGATTACTGTGTGATCACCAAGGAGCCTGTAACAAACCAGATCAAGCCCTGAACACCTAAAAGGAGAAGGAAAAAAAAAAAAAGTGGTAGTATAGCTACAGTGATCTAAAGATATAAGAGAGAAGGGTGAGGTTTTGTTGTTTGAGTTTTTAAAATTTTTTTTTATTGCTGTTGTTTTTTGTTTTGTTTTGTTTTTTCTGGGCTAGTTGGTATAGTCTGTGGGAGGGGAAAAAAAGCATGAACGGAAGTGTATCTTTTGCTTAGACCTGAAGAAGGCACAGAAGTCTAAACACTTGCCTGTTCTTCTTCTAATTCAACATCTGCTCCTAATTAAAGGATTAAAAATTATTTAAGATCTTAATTTTCGGAATTTTTCCTTGAAACGGCAGTTTTTCTCCAAGTAAAGAAAAGTTGTTTCTCAGACTAAGGAGGGCTAAGGAATGGTTGAAGAAAATCTTGAGCTGTAAATTCAGAACCTTCTATTTGAAGGGGGAAAAAAAAGCCCCTCTATCTGTTGTCAACTAAGATTATTTTCCATCTGTTTATCTCCGTTACACACATTTGAAAACTGTCAGAAGAACCAGACTTTATCAGAAAATTCCATCTAATGAGTTTGACACCTTATGCATCTTGTTTTGACACCAGATGTTCTGCAGCAGTACTGGCTTGAGGTACTCCTGATCTCTCTGCCCTCCTGCTACAGCTTACTGCTCATGTGTTTTGCTGGCATTGATGTTCATGGAGCAGAATTGGGGATAAAAAGTAAAAAATAAACCAGCCTCCTCCCAAAAAATTAAAAGCAACCCCACAGAAGTTTCTCTTACACTCTTAAACCAGGTCAGGCAAAAGAAGGAAGCATAGAAGCCAGCACTGCTGCTGAACTTGTACCCATTCTGTCTTGAAAGAAGAGAAAGTTGCTTTGACCTGTAATGAATATATGCAGACTAGAGAAAGGCATGTGGACTGTAAGTGCTTAGTTTTCTTTCATATAGTCAGGGGTAAAAGGTGTTAAAACAGTGGGTTTATTTAGCAATTTCTGGCACTGATGTGTAGTAAGCAAATGTTTACACTGCAGCTTGCCATAAATAAACAGAAGGGTGTTTGGAAACCCTGACCAGCTTTTGTGTAGGAGAGAGCAGTCATAACAAACTGGTTCTCTGAGAAACTGAAAACAAATAAAAGATGGGCTGTTATTCATGGTTTGCAAAGGCAGAAGAGACTGTGAACAAAAGAATTAAGTAATTTTCAAATACTGAAAAACACTGTTTGTGAACCTGGATTAAATTTCAGTAACGTTTCATGTTCTCCTGTTTCCAGTCTTTAGAAAACATAAAGAAAAGAAGGGCAAATTATTTTAACCAGCTCCAGCCACAGAGAAGGGTGAAAATCTTCAGCTCCATTCAATACTGCTGTGAGTCTTTTATATCTCCCCAATGTATTTCCAGGAACATTTCCTTCCTGTTTCTGAGTGTTAGCAATCTTGCAGTCACTTAAGATGTTGTAGTTAACTAAAGAAAATAATTCTTTCAGAAATCCCGTAACAAACCTTTTCCTACAAGGAAAGCTCTTACTTTAGTACTTAATGAGATTATTACCTACTACAAGGAAGTTATTTTCCTTATTGTTTTGTGTTCTTGGGATTTTTTCAGTCTAACATTACTGTATAAAGGGATAGGTAAGCAATAATCAGGTAAGTAGAGCATTTCCAGTTATGTAGTTGAAGGATGGATTTATGGGGTTTTTTTAAGTCGTTGTTAAATGGTACCAAACCCCAAAATCAATATTCCATTTTTATTTTGTACTGACACATAGTTTTTGTGACTGAGTAATGTCCAAGTATCTTAGTACCTGATAACTCATACTGAATTTTTTGCAACTTCTTTTGTGGTTTTCATGCAACTACAGCAATGAACCAAAGAATCTCTAGCCTTAAAACATAGACTAGACTCAGACTAGAAATGGAGCTGATGAAATGGTAATAAAAATTGTGGCTAAGGCTGAACCTTTTTCTTAATTATTCCCTGTGTGGAGTGGAAACGTGTCTTCAGCAGTCTTATGGTCTTCACAGAGAATCTCTTGGTTGTAGGGTTCCACTGGAACCAAGTAGGCAGGGAAGTGGTTTTAGTAGTTCAAATGTCTTTGTGACTGTGATGCTAGTGAAAGGAAGTCTGTTTTACAGAAGAGATGAAACCTTCCATATAAACTATCATTAGGGCATACAAGTTGACTGTGCAGTATAGAGATACGCACTTAGCTCTGAACAAAATAACAGAACATGTAGGAGCACTATTTGTGGTGTGGTATTTTGTGTGAGTAGCGTGTAGAGAAATTACTTGTATGTCTGCAGGTCTCTGCATTGGGCTGTGTTGAGTGCAGGTGAGGTGGTGATCCTTTGGGAACTGCAGGTCAGTGAATTCCAGTCCAGATTCAGAAATTTTATTCTCTTTCTCTGTGAGAAATAGACTGCAAAGACCACACTTAGGTGGTAATAAATTGGGGAAACTATTGACTTCTGATAGTATTGCTGCATCGGATTTTGATTCACCTTTGAGAAGGTTTGTATTGCCAGTAGCACTTGCTGAAGGAATTTCAGAAATAGCTTTTAGTTCTAATTAGTGTGCAGATGGTGCTCTTTTTCTCACAAAAATGGGTGGCAAGAGCCTTTATTTGGTTATCTTGAAAGTGGTATAAATACAGAGGTAAAAACTTGCATTTGTTTTTCAAATGTAGCTGAGATTTAGCCTGAGAGCAAGCTAGTGGTGAAGCTAGTCCTAGTGGTGATGCAAGAGCTTCTATATGCTCAGTGACTGGCAACACTGTCAGATCTACAAGTTAAAGTGCTTGCAAGGTGGGGAGAGATCGTTCAGATTTTATTTATTTATTTATCTATTTATTTATTTATTGGAGATCAGTTGTCTCCTGATTAAATGAGGGTGACTGTAGTGCTGCCAGGTAAATTAATAAACCTGGCCAAAGTAGTCCTGCACTTCTTGGCTGCATTAGACATCTTACTGTCCAAAGACAGGAAAGAAGGAGTGAATGTGTGCTTAGAGTGCTGGATCATGTACAATCCAATGGCTCAGCTCCTTGGCAAGGTGAGGAGCAGTCTGTCCCCTGCAAATTCTCTGATTCAAATCCAGCTTCTTTTGTGTGCCATTTGGTAAAGAGAAATCAAACACAAGTGAATTATCCTCTTAGTCCTTGGATGTATCTGCAGTATCCTTGGGCTTGGCCACTGCAGGGAATGAGTGGGTGCTTCAGGCCATCTTTATGCCAGTCAGCATTTCTTGGGCCAGTATGTCTCTGTTCCCAGCTCAAGACACTGATGAATAGCTTCCACTTGTTATATCATTGAATGGCTTTAAATCTTAGCATTGTCATTCTCAGGCATTCAAAGTCTAAAAGTCAGTTCCCAGACATCAGTAATCACATAAATTCAGACACTCCCCAGTAGAAGTCGTAAGCCTGGTGTTAGATTATGTTTTCAAGCTTCTCTCAATAATCTCCAGCCCTATAAACTTTATTCTTTTTTGTGAGGTGAGAGCTTCAGGAACAGTTTTATTCCAGGAGGTACATTTGGTGACAGGGAAGGAAACCACCATGACTGGTTTACTTTGGCTATTTCGCACATTAAAATGTGTTTATTTTCTGATCATGGCTTACCTGTGATTGCAACAAAACTCTTCTCTAGGGTTAGAGCCTGAGCTAGCATTTTCTTTCCTAAATCAGTCGGTGTCAAATTTTGGTTTAGAAATTGAGTTTGATTTTAGGGATTGTGCTGTCCCATTGATTCTTCTAGAGGTGTACTAACAGTGATATATTTAATTTTTTTTATTTGCTATGGTCCAAATGTAAAAGCCTTCCATGTGGGTTAGAGGCTGCGAATCTAAACTAATGAAGAAGTAGCTGGAGTAAAAGTAATGTGGAAGTGTTGTGATACAGCATATAAATCAGAATATTATAGTAAAATACAGTAATTCAGATTTCTCCTGAGCAAGTTAACTTTTTAAAAAATTTTGCAAGGTGTCTAATATAAAATAGTATTGTTTTGTTGGACATAGGCTGTTTAATTTCATCACAATTCCTTTACAGAGGGGATTCTCCCTTTTATGTCAGCAAATGTTGCTTTTGCTTGTTTAAAAGTTCGTAGTAGCTGTAATCAAATGCTTTACTCTCGAACAAGAGTGATTATTAAGAAGTTAATCTCTGATCATGCTGGTACCAGCAATATTTAATGTCTTTTAAGTAATTAAAAGTGCTAATGTGAGATCTTGTAGATAAAGTGCACAGTTAAAGCAATTACCAGCATAAGATGTAGTCAAATGAATTTTTGATGTAAGTTCTTTTCCATTACCAAAAAAAATCCCAAACCAGCCAACACTGAAGTGAAAAAAACACCCCAAACCTGTGTAATACAAGCTTGATCAATCTGTGCTCTGCTAAAAAGATTGTGGATCTTTCAATTTTAGTAGAGCTTTGACTTCTTCAGGTACTTCAATAACATTTTTAGGAATGAAGGAACTATTTTGGCCTTACACATATCCACAAAGAAGAGATTTGGAGGAAGAAATCTCTTCAGGGCTCTCCTGTAGAGTTTTGTTGTTACCATATCCAGGAAAATCTTCATTGTTTTCTGGGATATGGTAGTAACAGTAAAAGGCCACTGTTGTCCCTTTGGTAATTCATGGTTTCCTTTTGTTTTGATTTTCTTCTCTACCTGGCAGTGTAGTTTTGATAGAGATGTTCACTGTTGCCTCTAGGAGCTGTGGCTTTCCCAGACATCATAGTTAGCAGAATTATCTTTCAAGAAGGCTTCTTAGTGTGACTCAATTTTGATATATTCTAATTTGTTGCCTTAACTTTTGACTGTCAGAAGCATTACATTTAAAAGCAGAAATTTTAGTGATTGTTGGAAATTTATTCCAGGTGCTTTTAATTGCTTGGATTTCTTTTGGTTGATGACCATCTGCTGGAAAATTTTGAAAATACCCTCACTAAAACTTAGTTAAAGAAAATAAGTTCTTTTGCTCTTTTTCAGGAGTCATTCAGGGCTCAACTTACTTTCTGGAATAGGAATGTCTAATGCCACTTGAGATACTGATCCAGAAGGGACTGGATGTCCTGTGTGTCCTGTGTCATCTTTCTCATCTTCCCAGGAAGATGGCTTAGATACTCTATGGGGTCTGAAATAACAGTAAATTTCTGTATATTATCAACTGAATTCAAGTACTAATTGAGTTTAATTGGAAAAAAAAAAAAAAGTGCATGCATGTACTGCTTACAAAGTGTTGTTTTTGTTTATCAAGTGAAATAATCAGCAAACTTCATATAAACAGTAGTTGCACTTGCATTGCTACCAAGTTTTCCTATCCTAACAAAAAAAAAAAAAAAAAAAAAAAGAAAAGAAAAAAGTACTTGTTTTGTGGTTAAGAAGTGTTTAGTGCTACAGGACATTTGGTTTGGATTGGTATTATTTCTAGACAGGAGTTAAAAGTATTCCTAGGCAGTTCCAATAAATGGGAAAGACTGAAACTCATAAATGTGCCCTACTGGGACACCTAACAGAGATGTGGAGGCATGTGCATTTGCTATGGTTGTGATAGAATTTCCCCCTTTTGCCCCTTCTGTTTCCTTTTATGAGATAAAATGTCTTTGAGAAGATTGGAATATGGAATAAATAGGTCATATGGGACTAATATGCTCTTGCATGCATGCACTACATTCATAGTCTTCTCAGCTGTACCACAGAGATTCACACAAAGCACAGAATTGTCTAGGTTGGAAAGGACCTCTTGACATAATTTAGTCAAACCCCCCTATTTAAGCAGGGCCAGCTAGATCAGATTCTCCAGGATGGTGTCCAGAGGTGTTTTGAGTATCTCTAAGAATGAAGATCCACAAGCTCTCTGGGAAATCTGTTCTGATGTTTAGCCATCCTCACAGTAAAAATAATTTTCTAATGTTCAGCAGGAATTCAGTGTTTGTTAATTTATGCCCATTAAGTTATAGAACAGTGTTTTAACTGAATTATAAGTAGCTATTTGTAGCATTTAGTGGTTTTTAACAAGGTAATGGTTTCCCCTAAAATTAAAAAATACATGTTATTTTAGAAACAAGGAAACAAATGCTCCTAGAGCATTTTTTCCCCCTTGCTTGGCACTGTTTAGCTTTCTCAAATATAGTGGGATTCTAGTGACTGGCATTCAGTTCACAAACTTCAGTTAGGCATGTAGGTCTCCACAAATCACCTGATATTTGGTTCTAGGAACAGTATTCACAAACCCTGGAGACTTGCTGAGCTTAGCAGTTTAATGTCTGGGTAGTGATTGATGCTTCAGAACAAGGACTCAACAAGCTGCAAGTTGTTTGCATGTATATAAAGGGAAGAACGAGATGCCAGTTTAACCAATAGAAAAAAAATCAAGCGTGTACAAGGTTTAAATTCTTCACTTCTGCAAGTAAGCACCTAAGTGTAGCCTTATGCAGTCTTTCATAGGAGCCTACATTCACAATGCCCTTGGGAATTTAAGCAGCAACTTGTTTAAAAAAAATAGTTTTTACTTTTCTTTCGAAATTTAGCTTCTGGTTTGTTTGGTTGGGGTTTTTTTTTGTGGTTTTGTTTTGGGTTTTTTTGTTTGTTTAGATAATCTAAGAAGTATTGATGCTACATTCACCTAAAAAAGAATCTGAGTCTGTCTTTAAATCTGTATATACCCAAAGGATTTAAAGTTTGAATTCTTGGATTCTCTGAAAAGCAGAAAGTAGAGCATGTTCAGATCTGATGTTTGCAAACAAGAACTCATGTTTCTCTAGTAACCTATTTGATAGAGCTTAATTAGAGTGATATTTTACTTTAGTACAAAGTATTTCTTTAAACTGAGTTTCTTAAGACTTGTCAAAGTTACGACACACTACAAATACATCATATACATCTTCACATTGAGTTTTTTCAGACTGTATTTCCTGTCACCTCCCTTCCCTACCTGGTATGTCTCTTCTGCTCTGAGAGGAATTTTTATTTGTTGGATTGACACTGTATTAATGACAGTGGTCAATATCAGAACATTTTCTAGGTAGCTGGTCTGGAACATTGAATAACATCTGTGTTAGAAATGGCACATATGTTGAGTAAAGGAGGAGAGAAAAAAGGAGATCTCCTGTTTCAGTAAAATACTCTAGTCTGAAATCTAGATTCTGGATGAATCCTTGGAGAGAAAGAATCCACTAACTGTATCATCAAAGTGAGCAGGGCATGCAGCTGTTTTCTGGCGTAAGAGCTCAGGTATCCTGATGTGTTCCCATGTGTTCCCAGCAGATACGTGAACCACAGCTTCCTCTGGTAGAAACTGTACCATTCCCAACTGTCCTAATGCTTCAAAAGCTCACACTCTAGCAGGTTGTACTCACAGGGAGCAGGGAGAAAGCCACAGTTTCCTAAGTAAATCTCCCCTTCATATCCCTCTTGAGTTGAGAGCATTTTTCCTTCTAGTGGTGTGGTAAGAGTTTTCTCCTTCGTCCAGGTAAGGTTTGTACAGTCTTGTGTGTATGGTAAAGCTCCTGCTGTTTTTTATCTATGGGTGCAAAAAATCTATCTGACATCTTCAGTGCTGCTTTACATATCCCAGACCAGGCTTATCTGTGTACTCCTCTAGCTAGGCTAGTTAAGGTTATAGAGGTAGCAGTGACACTGTAAACAAGTTGCAGGCAGTGAATATAAGAAATAGCGGTCTTACAGTAACAAAATATGTACATGATGGAAACTCTGTCTTTCCTAAAATACAAGTGGTTTTTTTGATCTGCAGAAGGCAGTGTAAAACAGGGTAAAGAGCTAGAAGCAGAGATAACTGTGCAGGCTTCACTGCTTATGGCTTTTGTGATTGCAGTGTGTAATAGAACTTGGAGATGGGCAACCCTCTCCGCTCTCTCCCACTACTTCTCACCCACAAACAGAATTTGTCTGTAAGTCTTATTTATTCTGGTCATCTAATTAGTTTTGATTTTCTCTTGCAATCTAGATTTCTTTAATGTTTAAATCAAATATATCTTTCCAGTAAAGAGGTGTTTCAGTTGATCTGAGTTTGTTGTAAGGAAAAGGTCTAAATTAGATGGATCTACTTCAGAGCTCTAGCTAACTTCAAGTGCTGTCGCTCCTGTTTAAACTTCTAAGTGAATTATGAAAAGCTACATGTAGAAATTCCTTTTATACTTGAAGCACCTTGCAGCTAAACAGTAATACAGGCATCCCTGTAATACAAGAGTTTATGCTGGAATGGCAGTAGCCAAGCTTTTAGAAGTTTTGATGCAATTTAAGTGTAGAAAAAGGGCCCTAAGGGAGTTCAAATGTTCACGTTTTAAGAAATGATGGAATTAGGAATACCTGTGCCTTTTCTTGTAGTAAGCTGATTGTAGGGAACTTCAGTTCTGGTATTGGTTGGAGCACTTAGCTTTTGGCCTTTTCTAGCATTCTTAGTTTCATGAGCATGTAACCCTTTAACACTTTTAAAAAGGTAAACTAAAGAAAAAATCTGGAAGAGCTATACTGACTGCATGGAACAGCAGCATGATTAAAACCATTAGCACTAAGATCACTAAGTAAACTGTCAGGAATTATTCACTATAATCCATCACAATCAGCAGAAAGTGAAAGCAAATGTTCTGCAGTTGTTTCTCCACAAAAAAAAAGGTGCAAAACTTGGTGATCTTAATTTCTAGTCTAAAATCTGGATGGAATGGGCTTTAACAGACATTGATTATTTTAGTTGCTTTCTTCTAAATCTGATGGTTTTGTCACATGCACATTTTAGCCCAGGATCTTCCCTGCCCTTGGCTCTTTGTCTTTCTTCCGTGTGCTTTCCCGGTCTGCGCTCCTGAGCATTCAGTCGTCCTGTCCAGCAATTAGAATTATTCCCTGATGACCTCTGGCTTCTCTTCCTGTGATTGCACTGTAGAAAAATCCATGCTCTCTGATCTATTTTCCCAGATACTCATCTGATTTTTATGTTGTGTACCATTCCACTGTTTCCCTTTCCCCTTTGCAAAAGAGGAAACCCAAGAAATAACTGCAGCTGGTCTTCATCACCAGCTTCCTCCATATTGTTTTTGTTTCCTCTTCCTACTTCTTTCCCACTTGTCGTCTCCCACTTGACCTCATCAAAATGTGTTTCCTCATCAAGATGAATGACACTCTGTCCAATTTGCTTATAGCTGTCAGAAATCTTTTAATGCCCATTTCTCTTAACAGAAAGGTGTTTGCAACTATCTTTGTTCTCTTACATTGAAGAGTGGAGGAATAGTCCATAAGCCAATAATGTGTCTAGTTCTGGGGTCCTCAACACAAGGAGTGGTGACTTGTTACAGAGGGTCCAGAGAAGAATCACAAAGATGGTCAAAGGGCTGGAGCAACTTTCCTGCAGAGACAGGCTGAGACAGTTGGGATTGTTCAGCCTAGAGAATAACTTGGAGCCTGGCCTCACAGTGGCCTTCCAGCACTTAAAGGGGTCTTGTAAAAAGGAGGGAGACTGTCTTACATGGGCAGGTAATGATAGGACAAGGGCAATGGTTTTACAGGGTTTAGGTGAGATGTCAGGAAGCAATTCTTTATTCAGAGGGCAGAGGGGTACTGGATCACGTTGCCCAGAGAAGCTGTGGATGCCTCATTCCTGAAAGTGTTCAAGGCCAAGTTGGGTGGGACTTTGAGCAACCTGGTCTGATGGACCCTGCCCATGGGAGGGGGGCTGGAACTAGATGATCTTTAAGGGGCCTTTTAACCCAATCCATTCTGTGATTCTTTGATTCTATATGGGGTAAAATTGATAGTGATTTTAGTAATCAGTTACTCTATGGCTTCAGAATTTTGTCAAAATAGAAACATGGAGGCCAGTAACCTGTTGCAGTGTTTTGATGCTTATAGAGCTGCTGTGTAGCCATACTGTTAGGTACAGACATTTTTTTTTCCTCTGATTCCTGGCATTGAAAACACCCATTGGACACAGAGCAAGTATTTTATGTTATTGTAATTATGCTGTAAGAAAAAATCCACTCTTTGAAATCCTGTCACTGTCCTGGAGGTACAGGTTATATTGAAGTATAGTTCTGCCACCCTGTGGCTACTGAAGGCCGTTCTTAGAAGGTACATGTTTACTTCACTGCTGGTAGTCACAGCCTTTTACTTTTAACCTTGTGAATGCTATTTCACGGAGAAAGTTGGAGTGCTCTTGCAGGTCCCATAGAGATGTATAAACTCTCTAAGATTTTATTGAAATATATAAATACTTGTTCACCGGAAAAGATTTTAAACTAAAAGAGAGCAGGTTTAGTTTAGATGTTAGGAAGAAATTCTTTACTCAGAGGGTGGTGAGGCACTGGTACAGGTTGCCCAGGGGCGTTGTGGATGCCCCATCTGTGGAAGTGTTCAAGGCCAGGTTGGATGGGGCCCTGAGCAACCTGTCCCTGGCAGATAATTTTTAAGGTCTCTTCCAACCCAAACCATTCTATGATTTTGAAAAAAACATGACAAATTTTATAGAAAAAAGTGTTTGGATTTGAAGAACAGGGTGTTCTTGCTGCTTTTTTTAATCAAATGAAAATGCGAATCAAATTCCAAAAGAGCACTCAGTCACAAACTACTCAAGTCACCTTGTATTTTATGTTTGTTTCATGAGTTCTACAGGAAAAATCTTAAAAGCATAGTTTTGCAAAGTAACTGAAGATTTTGGTTCATGCCAGCAGCAGAATGCCTTAAAACTGAAATACCAGATAGCTTTCGACTTGTCCCTTATAACGACCGTGAACTCAATGCATGGATTAGATACTTCTTTTTGAGAGTGCTTTGCATATTTGTTGCCTAACTTTCAGAAAGATGAGAAAATAAGTTTATAGAAAAATAGAATTGCTTGGGTTGGAAGAGACCCTTGAAGGTCATCTAGTCCAGTCTCCTGCCATGAGCTGAGATTTCTTCAATGAGATCAGAATCAAGTTGTAATATTGTTCTCCCAACCATGAAAAATGGATCAGCTGCAAGTTATGTCCCGCTCCTTTCAGCAGGTGAGTAATTAGTATCATAGCTTAAATGATAGCAACGGTGAGTGCTCTGAAAAGCTAAGATGATAGTGCATAAAGGTATGTTAATACAGTTGTATAAAACTGTTACCTTTTTTCAAATGGAATATGCGAAACTGTGCACACATCCTCGTCTTCAAAGTTATCAAACTTCAACTGTGTAGTCTCCAGTTGAGTTACATGATTGTATATGGCATTATCACTGGAATGCAACAAGCTCTTTCTCAGGTGGTAGTTTAGGTAAAATATGCCTTAAGTTACACAGATGACCATGAACCTGGCTTTTTATTTTATCTGAATGTGTATTCAGAAAAAATGTTCAGAATGCTGATGTATTGAGATATGTAGAAGGTATAATGCCACAAACAAGATATAAAGACATAAAGATGTTGTTCTACTCATATAGCCTTTACCCCTGTGATTTCATTTTATATTTTTTGTGGTTTAAGATCTTAATTATTCTGTGAAGTCAGATAGCAATTTGGTAGTAATAGAAAATAAACCTCATTATTCTAATTGACGATAGCTGATGGCCTGAAGATAGCAATGACTCTTCCAGTCTCACAAGAAAATAGTTTGTAATTTATCAGAAGACTGTAAAAGTTTGAATTCTATATTTATTTTGCTGAATTTTTTTTGAGGTGTTTTGACTGACTTCTGTTTTCCCAAACAAATCCAGGTTTTCAATTTTTTTATTCCCTTAATGTTGTAATTTACGTTAAATGTAAGGGTTTTTTTCAGTACTGTGAATGCTTTTTCTTGAAAGTCACTGTATTGAGGTACTGAATTAGGTGAGCAACTTGTGTTTGAGCCGAGTGATGGTTTCACTGACAACATTGGGCAGTGGCAGAGTTTTTCTCACACTTGACATTCTTGAACATTTTTTATGGAATGAGAAAAGTATTTCAATTCTCAAAGATCTCAATGAAACAGGGAAAAAGTAGTGTCTCCCAGGCATGTAGGAAAAGTGTGTTAATATACTCAGAAGGGCAGGTTTGCAATCAAACTTTAAAGCTGTTTCCAAGTGTTTTCCTTTTGACGAATTAATTTGGCAGAGATGTGATTAAAAAAAATGGAAGATAATGTCCTTTATTTGCTGTGAATAGTAAACTCATATTTTTGTTTCTGAAGAGACTCTTACTTTGAGAGAAGGTGAAGTACAGCTTGAAAGGACGATTTATTCTGACTTAATAAAACCACAGGCAAAAGCAGAAGCTCCTGTGAATAAGAATCTAAGCTAGAACAGAAAATTGCCATGGTAAATCTTAATGGTCTGGTTCTGTATCCATGACAGCCTCTGTCAGGATGTGCTATGATGCCATTCTGGAGTGAAATGAATATAGTGTTCTTCTGTTAGCTTTTAAATGTTGCATTTCTTTTTTAAAAAAGGCCAAATTGAAACCAGATATTTGGAGCTGTCAAAGTGAAAATACCATTTCACTCCGTACAAATGCTTTATCTTCACAACTTATCCAGTTGGTTCAAAATTTTACTTTTTTGCAGGAAAGAGCTCATGATCCCTTCAGTTTGTCCATGCATCTAACTTGAAGTGCAGTGGGTTTAAGTGGGAGTGTTTTTCAGTACTTAAAATACACACTTAGAAAAGGAGTGACTTGAGGGAAAGATGATAACTAATTAAAGATAACTACATGAAAATGCAAAATATCTTTAAAATTATTTATGTATTCAGTATTTTTAGGTTTTTTAACCAGTTCTTGAGCATATGAATTTTAATTAATTTCTCTGTAAGCTAGTTTGGCACAGTGCAAATTTAATGTAAGTAATGTTGAGTTACTGTTTTCCAACATAACAACAGTCATAATTAAGAATGTTAATAAATATATCTAAATGAAATATTGTTATCTGAATGGATACATTATCTGTACTCAGAGAAATGAAAAAAAAACCCACATTGAATGTGAAGTTTTATGAATCAACACCTTTTTATGGTCACTGACAAGTGAAACAAAGTTTAGGAATGTAACTAAAAGTTACCTATGTGGAATGAGTTTGAAATCCTTACTTAAATACTCAGGGTTTGGCTATGTGGTTTGAGTGAGTTAAAATTAGTTAGTTGAAACACATTTTTGATAAGCAGTATTGTTTTGAGTAATGTGGTAATAGATGAGTGGCTTTCCCAATTCAAAGTAAAAAATTAAAGGAGAAGTTAGAGGGCCTTTCACACACTAGAGGAGTTTAAAGGCAGAGCAATACTTAACAAATGCAGTGCCATTCTGTGAAATTTAGCAGTAAACAGATCAGCAACTTTATTTGTGATGAGCTAGGTGAAAGCTGTCTTAAGTGGTACCAGTGTAAAGGACCCTGCAGTTCCCAAAGTCTCACTGCATCCTTTAGTAAGAGATGAGTGACAGGGATCTCCCCAGAGAGGCAAGTCAGTCTCCTGTCACTCTGTGAGTGGCTCTGAAGCAGCAGGGGCTGTTGTGAGGAGCGAAGGAGTGGCTGCTTGAAGACATCCCCAAGGGTTCTTGGAAGCGGGCTCTTCTACCTCCCTCCAAACGTGGATCATCACAAGAGCAGAGATTGCATCTGGCTGCAGTGAAGATTTATGTATGTTGGCTGCCTGGATCTCAGTGAATTGTTTGAGAGATATTCAGCTCAAATTTTGTGCTGCAGCTTTCCACAGTTAAACTATTTTCTTTATGTGGGTTAAAAGGCACCAACTGCTCTGTAATTTTCCACCCTGTCTTTTAAAGGAGTTCTGATCCTGGCCATATTTGCAAGAGAGGATCTCTTCTGCCTGCAAAAGCATCTTAGTATGTCTTGATTATTGTATTAAGCTGAACTCTGTGAAGTGGTAGTTGCCTGTGTTTCACTTTGATTTTTCTCACATTATTATTTGTCAGTCTTGCCAAATATCTGGGAAGGGCAGAGTCTCACCTCTTCCACCACAGCACAGTGTATTACCTGGAACCATGGAAGCAGTCAGTTGGAGTTTTTCTGACTCCTACATAGGTAATAGAATCCTTGCTTTCCCTTAAACCTAGGCTGGGGCTTAGGGGAGAGGAGTGGGATAGTTTAGTAACTATCTGCCTAAGAAGTAATTCCCTTAGTAAAGAAGAGAGTACAAGCTTTTTTTTTCAAATGCTATTTTATTTTTGTATTAAGAACACATTTAAAATCAGGATTTTTTAATAATTTCATTTTTTGCCTAACAAAAATAATGCTTAGATCATGTTGTGTGAGTTCACGCTGAAGTTGATTGTAACTCAGTTCTTATTTACATAGAGCAAATGGGAAAATTATTGATGAAACCGCCAAGGTGGTAATTATTTTATGTAAGCTTGAATTATGTAGAAAACCTGCATGTTTTCAGGCATTATTAAAGGACTGTCATTTCCATTATGAACATACATTTTTTACTAGTTTGCAAGACAAAGCAAGCATAATTAGAGTGGAAAAAAGGTTTCTTAGGTACCCAGTATAAAATACAGAGCCCATTTTTGCAACAGAGTTAAGTTTTGTGATGACCTGGACTATGGTTTAGGCAACTGTAAAATCAGATATGTGAACTAGAAAAAAAAAAGCTTGTTACTTCAGGGGGGAGGAAATAGTGAATTTTGGGACATTTAAGTTATTTTCAGTATAAAGTAGATTGATCATGAGTTTTGTTTTGATTTACAACACCCTTCCCTCTTAATCTAATCCATATTCTGGTGGCTTGTAGTTTCAAGAATTAATCAGAAATATGTTCTCGCTTTCAGTTTGTTTCTAAGTGATAAAAGAAAAACAAATAAACCCCCCTAAAAAAACCCACCAAAATGATGAGAAAAGGTGTAACTGAAATTCTTTCAATGCCTCTGATGCATTCTATGTAAACTATGAACATGGTATTGGCTCCTCAAGATTAATTTAAATGAACGAGAACTTTTTCTGGAAAGAGGCACATGCATTCTGCCCATAAATACTTTTGGATACTAAACTACTTTGTCTAGTACTTCCAAACCAGTGTTACAGACAATTAAATTAAAGGAAGCAAGAGTGCCTTCTTAAATACTGGTTTTTTGCTAATCTTTGAACAAGTAATTCCTGAACTCCACTGGTAATATAGATTAAAGAAGCGGCATAGCCTGACAGTGTGCAATGGATGCGGCAGAGTGGCTCTTGCATTCCAAGATTTCCTGAGAGTGTAAAAAGCCTACTGTTTATTTTGCTGTGTCATAAGACTATGACAAAAATATGTATAAGAAGACTGACATTTCATCAGGCTGCCACAGAACAAACACTGTTTTGATGTATTAGTTTGTCATAATCATTTGCATGGACAGTGTGGTTTCTTTTGAATTGCTTACCTTTGAATTCCTTAGATATACTGGGTTTACATGGAAAGCTATTGTTGAGGGTTTTTCTTTTTCCATTTAGGAATGGTACCTCATTCCCTACCAAACTATTGTGTTCTTCCAGTGCTAGCTGGATCATTACTAGTTTTTTTCATTTGCAAATTTTTAATTTTAGCACTTTTCTAGGATGTGAAGAAACTAATGAAACAATAAGAAAATAAATTTTAGTTTTAAAGTACTATAGTATTGGGGATTAGTGTTCTTCTTTACAAAATCATAAAGAGTGAAATAATATATTATTTAAAATTTTTTTTCGGGCAATTTTCACATGTATCTCAAACCTGGGATGTAACGAGCATTTTCTGTCTGGCCTGTTTTTCCCTGTTTATTTCCAGCATAAAGGAGTATTTTACTATATAAGAGGATTTAGACAGATTTAAAGTTTTCTATTTAAACCAAAAGTCTTATCCTTAAATTTATAAACTAATATTTTAAACTGATTTGATTACTTAAAGTAGTTAAATAGAAAGACAATCGTATGTCTTAAACATTCTAGTGCAAAGAGTTTCCTTAGGTACCAATCACAGTTTATATAATAGAGATGTATCCAGCTGTCTGAAATAGAAATAAACTGTTGGTGCAAATGATTTAAAACTGTTCTGGCAGAGCATATCCATGCAACAGGCGGAAGTGCCTCCTTAATTTTTTTTTTTCAGTAAGGATAAATAATGCTTCCAGATTTCCAGTTCTTAAAATATTTGAGCTGCCTTAACTCTATGTGGCTAAACAAAATTAGTGCAGTATTGATTAAATGATTTACACACTGTACTCTCGTCTACATGGTGTACATTTAAGTGAGGCATGCAGCGCTGGATCTTTGGAAGAGAAAGGAGGAATGCCAAAGTTTAGGGCAGGTTGCTTTGTTAGGGTAAAAACACTGAAGGCAGTATGGGACTGTGTGAATGTTTTGTTAATTCTTTGATGCATATCCCTTAATTATTGGAGAAGGAATGCTTTTCCCTGCAGGTCTTAATCCTTTCTCTGTTTGCTCTCACTGCTGCTTGTGGTTTGGGGTTTTTTTTCTGTGTGTGGGCCAGAGAGTTTGGACCTCAAAGTTCAAAGAAAGTTGATTTTGTTCTCTACTGGTCTCTGGATGGTGTAGGATTTCCTAAGGGCAGCTATCAGTATTGACATTTGGGTGTATACAAGAGCAGGTACATTGATCAGAAATGTTTGCTTCATTAGCTGACAGCACTAACTTAATATGTGATGTTTTTCTGTCTCTTGAAGGATAAGGTGAGTTGTCTTAGTACAACTAGAATGGTGATGGTTGATGGTAAGAGTGAAATGTTCTGAAACCAGCATTGGAAAGCACTGCATACGCATTTGCTCAGTATCGAGCTGAATCATCAGCATAAGTTCTCTATGACCTCATCCCTTTGCTCAGAATTGCAGTCATTTTGGAAAAGGGAGAAAAATATGGAACTCTTTCCATTCTTCAAATTTTGCTGAATTTTATTACTTTATTGTCACTGAGTTACATTAAACGATCCACATAAGGTTAAACTAAGCAGCCAAACTAGTGTACTTTCCTTTTTTGACTATTCTATTAAAATCTACTTTTTATACTTTATATATGAAATTGAAATGTTTTTTCAGCTGTGCTGGATGCAGTTAAAAATTTGCTATAAAACCCTGTTTGCAATAACTTGGGTCTTTGGACACTTCGGTTGTTCTGTGTTTATTTATACAGTCACTTTAATATTTTGCCTTAAAAAAAAAAGCTATTGTGTTTGTAAAAATGATTATACTGTACTGTTTATATTTGTCAGAATGTTTATAGCATCATAGAATCATTTAGGTTGGAAAAGACCCTTAGGATCATTAAACATAAAAACTGTGTGTTATTCAGGAAAGTAAGCAAGCACTAGTACATGCCTTTGGCTGACTCTTCATATTGAAGAATTTTTGGTACAGTTACTTCCCTCCTCACCACTCTTCAGCTTTTTTGAAATGATATGTGTTCCTGAGATTGTGGAAAGCATTCCTCAAGGGCAGTAGGTGCAGGACATTCAGATGGCAGGTTGTGAATCTCTAGAAAAGATTAGAGAAAAGGCCACTTTCAGACTGTACTCAAATTTAGCCAATGAAAGTTGCTTTTGAATTGCACATCCTGAAAGTATTGATCTTTAAGGCTGAGGCTGTGTATGCTTTGAATTTTAATGTTCCTCTCCGTTCTCTTTTTCTAGCTGGAACGCTTGCAGCTTTCTCTACAGGATTATAAGCTTTGATATTCAGAAGACCAAAACTGAAGGATGCCATCCGAGAGGTGCCTGAGGTATAGTACTTGGTAGTGTGTAGGAAGTTGTTAAGACTTGGGATGATGTTTACCAAAGATTCAGTTAAGAAAGTAGAAAAACGTAAAACTAATAATTTTGTTCTTTAGGTAGGAGTTCACATTATTAAATACATATCCATGTTATAATCTGCAAAATATTACCTTCTTGTTGTCAGTTTTCTCTAGCAAAGAAAACTGTGCCTGGGATTGATTGGAGGCCCATGGTCTCTTTATACATTATCTTGTTTATGCCTTAGTCTATACTTGGAATTTTTGATTGTGGAAGCAACTGGTATTTTACATTTAAGCATCTGAACTGGTGGCTGGTGATAATTTTGGGTCTGTGTGGTGTTCCACTGTTCAGGACATGAAGCTTTTCCAGTTATATGAAATGTCTTCCAAGAGTTCTCTCCAAATTCATCTTTCTGCCTTCCCTTCTGTCCCTTTCCCAGTGTAGTCTTTCTCATTTGTTTGTATCACCCGTTGTTGCAATAGAGAATTTGTCATTTATAATTTAATTAATTTCTGGGAGCAGAACACAGTTCTTTCAGACAGAGCGCTCTGCAGCATTTATTAACTGAATTTGTTTTCTGCAGAACTTGGCAGTAGTGTGATATGCTGGTGGTTCTGCTTTACAGAGTAGTTAACGCTCTGATCTTGGAGCTCAGAAAACTCCCTGATATAACTGGGACACCTTATCATTCCAGTTTCATTCCCCCTTCCCAGCCATGCTTCTGCAGCAGAAGAGAATCAGGACTTGCTTGCTTTTACAGCTATTGAATATTGAATCAACTGACAATATCACTACAAGTAATCAGTCGAGTTATGTTTAATTATTCTATGTATTTTCATTCAAAAATTCCAGGTAAATTGCCTTTCCTGTGTACGCATGCTTCATATGTTGTTAGCACAAGGGTTACAGGCAATTGATTCTTCACTTTGGTCACTGAATTGAAAAATGGATTATGATAGAATGCAGTTTAAAATCCCAGATATGTTCTCTATTGAATGAAATAGTCCTCTGGATGATGGTCAAAAAAGCAAGAGGAATGAAGGTCTTGGTTTACAGCACTGGGAGAGAGGCTGATAAAAACAGAAGTAAAGAGAAGCATCTCTGGGTGTCATTAATGTATTATACTTGCACTAGTTTGATTTAGTCACTTTGCTATAGAAATTACAGAAGAGAAATAACTGTTAAAAATAATTCCCTTGTATTTTAGCAAGTTAGATTTCTTGATAACTGTCATTTAGAATATGAGTTGGGTTCCACAAACAGAACAGTGAAGAAAAAAGAATAATATGAATGAGTCATTTTGAAGTGTATTTAGGGCATGTCCATATGTGAAACCTAAACTATCAGAGAGGGGGTAAAATTCAGATACACACTATTCCTGTGTTATTCCTCTTTGGCCAGCCTTCTTCTAGAAGTAATGTTTTAGTTGTTGTCTTTCTAAAAGAGTAGGTTAGATTAGAGCAAACAAGGCAGGTCTGCAGTATACAGGTGCCCAAGGTGCCAGGAGTAGGATGGGCAGAGAAAGGAGAATATAGCAGCCACAGCTGCTGCATAGTATGTGTATGCAGTGAATTACATGGTTGTACTGGAAAGATGGTGGGTTAATCACCCCTTAAAAAAAAAAATCTTGCCTTTGATTTACACTGAGATGACTTTGTAAACTCACCTTCTATAAACACATATATGGATTCTCTGGCAATATAAATTGGTAGTCTCACAGAGTTCAAATCAATTGCATTGTTTTGTACCAAAGAGGATTTGCTGATATGTTTTGATTTGTTTCCATTTGCATCAACAGTTATATTGTCTCTTCCTTCTGCTACAGAAAAATAAAGCTGCAATCAGACAGTCTTAGACTGGATTATATGCAAATCTTATATTCATACATGGAGATATTCAGAGGTGGAGAAGGCCTTAGCATTTTAAAACCAAGCAAACATCCTCTCCCTACCCCCAACACAAAACAGAAAATCGAAAAAACACCGCAGCACTTCATAAATATGAATAGCCTGAAGTGGTCTGAGAACATTCAGTAACTCAGCATCAGGCTTTAACAGGCCACCTGAGACCATGAGGATTCATCCTTTTTAGTAGAACTCCTTGCATACATGCATATACCCTCCTTTCCACAGGTGCTTCATTTTGAACCACTTAAAGTGTTCTGGTGGTCCTTTGACCTAAGCCATTTATTCTTCTCATTTAATCCTAAAATGATTCTGAATTAGTCCCGTGAGTTCATATGTTATGTCTTTTAGTTATGACTTATGTCTATTAGTCCTGACTTCTGGTACAGGAAATGAAAAATCAGAACCATTGAGGTTTTTAAATTTGAGTATATAATCAGGTTTCATAATGCTTTGTTATATTGAGCTTTTCTTCTGATGTCCATGCTGTGTAAAGATTTTTGCCTGACAGGGTTCATGACATTTTTGCTTTCCAAGAATTATCAAACTATCTTGTCTTAGAAAAAGTTGTTCTATATTTCTGACAGAATGTGCTTGTTTCTTATATTTTTTTTGACAGAATCTTTCCCCTTTCCCCTTTCAGTGTTCAGGAAATGCTGACAGGTCAGAGGCTTTGTCAGTCCAGCTCCCACAACGATGCTGTCCTGGCAGCTCTGAACCAACAAAGAAGTGATGGCATACTTTGTGATATTACCCTTATTGCTGAAGAGCAGAAATTCCATGCACATAAAGCAGTCCTGGCAGCCTGCAGTGACTACTTCCGAGTGAGTCCCAAGATTTTTCACTTTATATAATAATATTAAAAATTATCATTGTGGAGGATGGGGATGGTTATAGATATCATATTGAACAAGATTTAAATTTAAATCTTTGGAAAATCAAGGATTATTGCACATTCAGTAGAGTATACAACTTTAAATATCCATAGGAAAGAAATGATAAGAACATAATTCAGGTTTTTTATAATAATTATTTATGGTAAGTCTTTCCCTCCTCCCTCAACAGACATAGGCAGTACACATCTTTTTATGAATTTAATGCCCCAGTAAAGTCAGAAAGTGGAAGATTTTTTTAGTATGTAGAAATGTTTGTAGAACATATGAGAGTTGTGATTAGAGGATGGTGAAGAGGAGACTGAGGGAACACCTCACTGTCGTTTTCAACATCCTCACAAGGGGAATCAAAAGGGGCAGGCACTGATGTCCTCTCTGATGACCAGTGACAGGACTCAAGGAAACAGCATGAAGCTGAGTTGGGGGAGATTTAGGTTGGATATCAGGAGAAGTTTTTCACTCAGAGGTTTGGGCACTGGAACAGGCTCCCCAGGGCAGTGGTCACAGCACCAGCCTGACAGAGTTCAAGAAGCATTTGGACAATGCTCTCAGGCACATAGTATGATTCTTGGGGTGTCCTGCGCAGGGCCAGGAGTTGTACTCAATGATCCTGATGGGTTCCTTCCAAGTCAGTGTATTCTGTGATTCTATGATTAGAGTATGGAAAGTGTGGAGAGAGGGAGTTTAAGTTTAATCTTCACTGTGAGGTTGGTGAGGCACTGGAACAGGTTGCCCAGAGAACCTGTAGCTGTGCCATCCCTGGAAGTGTTCAAGGCCAGGTTGGATGGGGTTCTGAGCAACCTGCTCTAGTGCGATGTGTCCATGGCAATGGGTTTGGAGGTAGGTGATCTTTAAGATCCCTTTTAACCCAAGCCATTCTATGATACTATGATAAATGCAATTTAATTCAACTTGACAGTGGATTTTTGTAGGATTTAATTGGTTGCTCTCAAAGACGAAGCCATAGTAATTTTTTTAATGTGATAAAACTTATTTTCAGAAACAAGTGTTTCCAGGATGTAAAATGAAATATTCCCTGAGAAATATAATTCAGACAATTCCAGTCTAATTCCAATCTAAAACTGGAGTAACTGAAAAATTGTTTGCTCATAGGAAAAATATTATTCATAGGAAGCAATTCTACTCATCTTTATTATAATGTACCCACTCAAAATGTTGGACTTTCTATAGCTCTGCAGTTGACTGGTATTTTTAAGTTTGAGTCATCCTGTTGTTAATCAGAGACTAAAGCTGAAATTAATTTAAAGGTCTATTTTCTCTAACAAAGTAAGTTTATTATATATTTTGTCTACACTGTAATTTTAGTGTTATGAACTTCTTTATGGGGACATTTTTGTCTTGTTACAACAGTAATACAGTGTATGACAACTTCTCTGTATCTTTGATTATCTGAGCAGGGTTTTTATCTTCCTGTCAACTCTCTCTCGCTTTTGGTTAGAATTTAGACTTAATGTATTCTGTGTATTTAAGAAATGTTATTAACCTCAATGTGACTTTTGCTGTGCTGGTGTTGAGCCAATTGATGGCTCACTTTTGAGCTTATCTGCATGCTTATGGGTTCTACTACAGCATAGTTTCTACTGCCACGGTTGCTGATGTTGCTTCATCATGGTGCCCAGGCCCTGCTGAAACAGATTGCTTTGCATTTTTTTTTCCTTTTACCCCAGTGCACAGAGAGGGATTCTGGACCTTTCTAGCTGTAGCAACTGCTATGTATACTTGCCAATGATAGACGTAGTGCTTGTTGTTCTGGTTTGTTTGAAATATTTTCATAAGGGTGCCATATCATCCATATCATCAACCTGTGACAGTCTCTTCAGGGCTCATTGTACCCTGTGCATAGAAACATCATAGGGTGGGCACCTGTACCCAGAATTCCCACAGTGTGGTAGGGAAAGCTTCTACTTTGGTCACTTATTGATTGATGTTGAGATTTGGGGTACTGTGATCTATCCTGTTATTTCCAGCTGAGTTACTTGGTATCGGCTGGACAGTTATTACAAATTAAAATCTTAATGCCCTTAAATTACTACATAAATATTTTCTATTTAAAAAGTGTTGAGAGAATGATTTATGCAGCATTTAGTAATTTGGTCTCCCTCTAAACTCTTATGATTTGGTAGGATGTATTCTTCAGACTTTTAGGTATCAGCTATAAACATGGAACCTGTGATTTCTGAAATCAGGGAAACAGGTTTTTTTATTAATAGACAAAAATCTCTTTTAGAATATTGTGAAATAAGATCTATATTCTGGAGGAGGATGGCACGCAAGTTACTATACACTATGTTCTTGATTCTAATAATTTAGAAAAAGCAAGAGTTGGTTAAAAAGTAATAATGTTTTCTATTTAACCTAAGATTATAGATCTTTTTTAAATCTAGGGGGATCTTGCCTGATTTGAGCTACTTGGATATTCTTTTTCTAAGATTTAGGAGAATGCATCAAGCTTAATTTCAGAGTTGGTGAAAAGAAACAGGCATTTCCAGAGCGTGATAAAGGAGAATAGCAGATTTATTTAGAATTATATGAGTGACCATCTGGAAGTGCCAGATCTCTCTCAACTGGCCATAAAGGCCAGACTCACGTGCTTCAAACTTAGCTGTTAGTATTATATGTTTTTTACCCTTATTTTTTTTCCTGGAGGAATTCTTTTCTAACCCTGAAGTCATTTATGAAGAATTCATTGCCATGTGAAACTTGCCTTTCACTATTTTTTGTGAGAAATCATCACAGGACTGCAGTGAATGGAATTCTGGGAACATCAGGTGTTGGGAGTTTCCTTGAATAAAACTGAGATGATGCAAATATATGTCAATGTGACACAAAGAACTTGCCTACAGGTTTCTACAGCTCGTAGATTTGTTTACTATCCCAGCCTACTTTCAGCTCTGTCTGGAGAGGCTGTCATCCAGTTGTTGCGATCTCACAGGTGTATTGGGCTTGTGTGGCCTTGGGAGGGGGGGCCTGCAGGGGGGGACTTCTGTGAGAAGCTGCCAGTAGCTTCCTTCATGTCCAGCAGAAGAGCCAGTTCCAGCTGGCTCCGGGAGGGACCCGCTGCTGGCCAGGGCTGATCCAAGCAAGGATGATAGTAGCACCTCTGTAACCTGTTAAGAAGGGGAAAGAGAAGTTATTGTGCAGGTGTAATTGGGGCCAGAGAAGAGCAGGGTGAGAATGTGTTAGAGGAACAACTGTACAGACACCAAGGTCAGTGGAGAAGGAAGGGGAGGAGGTGCTCCAAGTGCTGGAGCTGACATTCCCCTGCAGCCCATGGTGAAGACCCTGGTGAAGCAGCTGTGCCCCTGCAGCCCATGGAGGTCCACAGGGTTACAGAGATCCACCTGCAGCCCGTGGAAGAGACCCAAGCCAGAGCAGGTGTATGCCTGAAAGAGGTCTGTGAACCCCTGGGAAACCTGTGCTGGAGCCAGATCCTGGTAGGGACCTGCAGACCTGTGGAGAGAGAAGCCCATGCTGGAACAGGTTTCCTGGTAGGACTTATGACCCTGTGGGGAACCCAGGCTGGAGCAGCTTCTTCTTTAAGGACTGAACCCCGTGAAAGAGTGACCTATGCTGCAGCAGTTTGTGGGGGACCGTTGTCCATGGGATGGGCTCACACTGGAGAAGTTTGTGGGGAACTGTCTCCCCTTGGAGGGACCCCAAGGGGCAGCAGGGGAAGGACTCCTCTGCCTGAGCAGTGGAAGAAACCACAGGTGATGAACTGACCATAACCCCCATTCCCTGTCTCCCTGCGCCGCTGGGGGAGGAGGGAAGGGTGGAGGGAAGGTGATTTTAAGATTTATTTTACTTCTCACTATCCTGATTTTGTTAGTNCTTGTCAGATTGTCTGTCACCCAGCTGCCGACACCCGGGCTCAGAGCTGTTTCCCTGCATTGCGGCTTTTTTCCAAAATTTCTGCCAAATTTACTATAAAATAAATTGATTTTGTTTTATTATAGAAATTGGCTCCGTACATTTATAACAGTTAATATCCCCAATTTGAGTCCATTTTGCCCATGATGGTATTTGCTGGCTGATCTCTCCTGTTTCTTATCTCAGCTCTTGAACACTTCATTATATTTTCTCTCCCCTGTCCATTTGTGGAGGGGTGTGAGAGGGCAGCTTTGGTGGGTGCCTGGCATCCAGCCAGCATCCACTACAGTCTTTTTTTTCAGGTCTCCAGAAATATGGTCTGTTCTACACAGGGCTCTATCAGAATGAATAATTTGTTTTCCATTTTTTTGCCACTATTGTAAAACAGCTTCTACAAGAGACTGGATGTTTGCTTTCTATGGAGGGTTTGTACACTTCTCTGCAGTTTTGTTCTGTGTCTTACTTTGATTCAGATGGAGCTACTTCTTAAATTGGACTGTTTTCTTGAGCAGCAAATTTTCTTTGAAATTGATGTTTGTTTTTTACTGGAAAGAAAAGTTGTTAGTGCTTTAGAAAGCTAACTAAATGTGTGTCATGTTACAGACTGGGGGAATTGGAGCCACTGTGTGAGGAAGAGTGGACAGAGAAGGCCAGAGGTTTCCTTATCAAATTTTCTTTGAGATTATAGTCTGGAGTAAAATCTTTTGTTTTTCTAAGACAAGATGGAAACCTGAGCTTCAGCAAAATACTTAGAGGCCAGCCTTCTAGGGTAACAGCAGGCCATCCATTCTTCCTGTTTGTATAGTTAGTCTCACGGTTCCAGCTGTGCAGAAACATTGACATTTAAATCCTAAGCATAGCTCCTGGTTTGGGAGTTTGTTACATTTGTACACCAAAATTTTGTGGGTTTTTTCATTATGAAAAAAAATCCCTTAGGAAATTGTGTACAAAGACTGCATATATGGAGTTAAACTGCAAGATTAGACACTTGAAAATTAAAAGTTTAAATTTGTTTTCTGCTCCTGAAGTACCTCTTCTTTTGAAATGTGCTAAGGAATATGGTAGTTATCTCCATACTCTGAAAGACTACTATAAAGAATAGTAAACATCTGTATTTTTATGGGTTCTTTTTAATGTAACAAACAGCATTTTAGGCAAACTTTTCCATATTGACATGCTGTGATTTGCCATTTGTCTCAATCTATTGCACTGAGACAAGGCAGCTGAGTTAATATGTGTGCACTGTGATAACTCTAGCAAGCTAAGTCATTTCCAATTAGAAGATTCTTCTGCTTTTTTTCCCCTCTGGGAGCAAAATGAAATGTTATTGCATGACTTCATTAGTAGGCATTTACAGTGTTGGCAGGTGATTATATAACCTCAAGATTTTCTTGTACAAAATGCATTGGTTTTCCAGTCAGAAAAACTCCTTTCTTCTTCCTTACTTTTCATTTGAGTGGGTTTTTAGTTGCAGGACTTTGATCTTTCTCAAAAAGATACAGATTTTCTATCTAATCTAGATGAACAAAATTGTATCAATTATCTAGAATAGATTTTAAAATGTCAATGATATTCTAATTCTTCTTCCACAATGAGCATACTCAATTCTTAGAAGAATTTTTCTTATCTGAAATGAACTAGTAGATAATAGTTTTGCACACAGACTTTGCACTACTGTCACAGCTGATTCTTAAACAGTTTCTTCTCAGGGGTTTTCTGTGCTGACTTTCCTGCCTGTTGTCAGATGGTTTCCTCCTTTGTCCACAACATTGCTGATTTTACTGCATATTTTACAGTATACTGCATTGTTTCTTGATAATGTCTTAGATCTAAAGACCTAGTTGGGAGAAATTAGGATTGCCTGCTGCTTTTGTAGTATAATGTGATTTTGTCTTTCAGTATTTTACCATTGGTATGTGTCTACTAAAGAAACAATATCTTCCTTTCTATCATACCAGAAAGCGAAGCTACTTAGAAATTGTCTTTCCAGATAACCTATAAAGATGTAAGCTCTTCCCATTGGATCAAATCAGCTCCATTCTTCCAAGCAGTAGTTCTACTTGCAGTCCTTCCTAAGCCCCAAGCCACATACGGATAGGTATGGCTGCTTCTGAACTTCCTGAACAACAGGCTAAGAAGCAATGGCCATAAATTTAAACAAGAGAAGTTCCACCTCAGCCTGAGGAAGAACTTTACATTGAGGGTAGCAGAGCACTGGAAGGGACTGCCCAGGGAGGTCTTGGATCTCCCTCTCTGGAGACATTCCAGACTCACCTGGACATGTTCGTGTGTGAGCTGCTCTAGCAGGAGGTTGGACTGGAAGATCTCCAAAGGCCCCTTCTAACACAAATGATTCTGTAACTTACAGACTAGCTTTCTAGCTTGAGCACTAGAGGAGGAATTTTTGTACTGAGTCAGGCTCACCAATAGGCTTGCTTTTCTTGTCCCTCTCTCTTGAATTCTTACAAGCAGTAAACAGATTTCCCCAAGCTATTTGTTTGGAAATCTGACAGTACAACTATAAATATGTCAGATGAACATCCCAGAGCTGGCAAACCATGCACCCTGCTATGATTCCTTGGATCTTCTTTTTCTTATCTTTGTTCTCACTGATGAGAACTTATATGACATTGGAAACCTTTCCCATGAAACACCAAGCTCCCTTTCTGCCACCATCATTATTTATGTAAAATAGTAATATCCCAGCTATGTGGCATCTGTCATTTACTTACAGATACATCCCTGCCATCTTCTTACTCTTAACATTTTCCCCACAGTCTGAGAAACCTCAAGACTTTTGACCAAATAATTTCTGGTCTTTGCCATACTATTTCATATTGTCCTGTGCCATTCTCCATTATCAAAGCCCTTAATTCAGAAACAGTTTCCAACTGCTTTACAAAATTTTGGAACAGGATATTCTCATCTACTGTCTGTTCTCACTTACTGTCGCACCAGCAGTTTTCCTGTATAAGAACTTTGATAAATAAGTCTCTTTTAAATATGCTTAGTATTGACATAAAACTACTTTCCCCCCTTCTTAACTCTCTGTTTAGTCTTCCTTGGTTTCTTGTTTTTGTGGTTTTTTTTAATGCATTCTTTTTATGTAAGAATGCTAACTGCAAACTTGGGAAGGAATATAGTCTTAGTAGTGGTTCCAGGCTTGAGATTATTGAGTTTATAATCTTCACTACCATACAGTGATGCTTTAAGAAACCTAAGGGCTATTTTGGCATCCTGTCTAGCTGTTTAGCACTGTTTTTAAGCTGTCCTACACATGGGATCAAGCAGATGTGTCACAATACACATGGTTCTGAGTGATGCCAACAATGCAGAAGATATTTTAAGATTCATAGTAGTGTCTGGTTTAGTGAGCATGTTACTTATACCTGTTGAGTGTGAGAAGTCAGTGCTGCTTGCTTCCCATTAGAAAAAAAAAAAGAAACTTGTCTAAAATAGGAGGAGGCCTGGAAAAAAAAAGTTAAATTACTAGCATATTTTAGAAGTTTAAATACAAATTAGAATGTTACTACTAGTTATTCAGTAATCCAGTTATAGTTGAGTGTCAAAAAAACTGCATATTCCTTCACTTATCAAAACATTGTTTAATATAGGCACTTCAATAATTTTACTGAGTTAAATCAAAGCATTAGAAGTAATATAGCATGGGCAGGTGTGAGGTGTCTTGTGTAATGTTTATCTGAACAACCTCTTTTACTTCTGGACTATATACAAAAATGATTTGCAATTGTTTTAAAGCTGTCTAAATAAATACTTTAATATTCTTTCAAAATGAGAAAAATAAGGAAATGTATCTGGGTTATTTTATTTTGTTCATCCTTATCTTTGTATGTAATGGGTTTTTATTGTGTGAGGCTCTGAAGCAATTTTTCTTTGCTGATGACAGAATTCCTACAGCTCAGCACTGTTGGTGCTATCAAAAACATCTACAAGAATCTTCTCTTTTCTGAATTCTGTATTCAAATTCCCAATAGATGTTATTCTGAGTAAATATGTTTCTATTGCAATTCTCATAGTTCATAAATGAATTCGTTGCAATTCTGTCAGTGTTGGATGGTAGATAATATGCTGTGGTATAATCACAATTTTTTTTTCTTTTTCTCTTTTGAAGTGCCTGTATGGTAAGTGCATGCACCATGGCTGTATATGGCAAAATCAACTCTGCAGTTAATGAGATAGGCCATAGTAGGTTGTGGCTCACTGTCTCAGATTGGTGTGATAACAGCATGTGGTGTTTGGCTATTGAATTGATGCATTTTCTCAGTTTAAAACCAGGACAGAAAGGAGTCATTACAACCATGCTGCTCTGGTTGTCCATTTTCTTTGCCATCTTTGCTTGCTCCAGGCTACCTCAGTTCAGTTTTGCAGGGCTGCCATAACAAGTGTTCTGAGTTTGGGCTGGGCTCAGATGCATTTCTATGTTGCTTAGTGTTTGCCCATGAAAACCAATTTATTGGGTCAGGCCTGTGGCAGAGAAGCTTTTTGTACCTGTTTTCTTCTCAGTTTCTATAGTCTGGTGAAGAAGTCTTGTGTTTCAGAACATTGTTGGATGCAGTAGATGCACTTGTATATCTTGTAGTCTCTGTCAGTATCTTCCCACACAACCTCGGGAAAAATTAAAATTATTCTGTGGGTGTAGTGAAGCTGAAAATACCCAAGGGAATTATTTGGGCAGCATATCACTTTTAGCTTCAGTGACTAGGACCCACATACCATTTTAATAACATGAGAAGTATCCAAGAAAAGAGACGGCTGAAGCTGGTGTTAGGATCTTTTACCACTCTTGAAATAGCTGTTTTTCTTTAGGCTACTCCCTCAGGGAGTGTTCCAGTCTCCTTTGTTTGTATAAGAAGCCCAGTACAATGCAGTTCTGGCTTTCTTGTTGCACATCATGCTTGTTTGAAGTTTAGAGGAGGTATCTTTTTTTAAATAATTTCTTCAGTTGCTTCACTGTCAACAGTGCTGTTGTTTTACATCCTGTTAACACCTTCATTTTAGTAGACTGAAATATAATATTGGCAAATTGAATTCATGTCACTGTAGGTCTCAGTCTTGTAAAACATTGGATTTAAGCAGTGGAACCTTTGCATTTGATTGTCCTGAACAGTTTTATAAAGTGCTGCTGGTTGCTTATCTTTGGCAGGAGTTAGTCTGCCTGAGCCAGCCAGTTTGCAAACTTTAGACATCAAAAACTTCTCTAAATCCCAGTCTACTCTTACTGAATGACCTAATGTGTGAGTGATGAATGAATCAAACTGCCTCTCAATCTCCTAGCTGATAGGTAATGCCTCAAAGGAGGGAGATGCCCTTAGCAGCCTTAGGTGAGAGCGTAAGAATGGCCACACTGCATTGGATCATTGGCTGTTTGCTTTAGCAGTAGCTGTTTGAGATGTCTGGTGGAAAAGAGTAAATCCAGGGTAAGTGTGTGTGGTGTGTTCCAGAGAATTCCCCAGCTGTTTTCAGCTCAGGGACATTTTGGAGCAGGGTGTGATTCCTGCCTGTTCAGCAATCCTAAGTAGGTCTCTCTTCGAAGCTTTTATCTTCTTTCCCATTGGGTCTGTGTAAGATTTCTCATGCCCTGTACAGGGTGGCCAACTGCCTGTTGTATGAAGGTCTACTTTTGTTAATTGTCAAGCTGATTTCTACCAGTTTCACTTGATTCCTTCTAGTTCTTCTATTGGAAAAGATAACCATTGGTTCTTCTCAAGGCACTCGATCATCTCTTTTCCAGGCTGGAAACTTTTGACTTAATCAGATGCTATTTAAATGGAAGCTGTGCAGGATGCTTGATGAAACTTCTTGCCCTTCTCTGAAGTTTTGACAGCTTTTTGTAAGCTGAGGGTAAGGGGATTGCATGCAACAGGCAACATGTAAATTTCTGTATGGGCACAGGATTGATTTCTGTTTTGTTCTCTCTTGCAAAAAAAATTTCCAAGCTTTGATTACGTTTTTTAAAATTTTTTTCATTTTTATTGCTGCAGACCAGGATGATTTTTTATTAAACTCAAATGTTCATTTTTATAATTGCCATTTTAGAAGCCAACTGCTTCTTCCATACAATCCTTTTACAGTTTATCAATTTATCCTTGCCTTTACTACCTTGCATAGCTTGGTCTCAATGGACTTCCTACCTGCACTGCTCTTGCCCTTTTCCAGGACTGCTCTGCATGTGTTAAGCATGAGGTGCTCCACTGGAATCATCACTCCCTGTGAAAACTGGCCCGGTCTTTTCTTTTTCACTGTTTTATGTATTCAGTCACTTATCCAGCAAAGATCTCTCCTCTTTTCTCTCTTGCCTAGTTTGCCTTCCAGGCATTTAAAGGCCTCTGTCAAAAGCTTTTTGTCAATCCACATTGCGAAAAAGTAATGGTTAAAGCCCAGCATAACATACTCTTCACCATTAGGTTGCATCCATTGCCTCTATATATATAGAGCCAATTTCATGTTTGTGTGTGTATGTGTGCAAAAATCAAATTACCATCTCCTTAGACATATGGAACATTCTCAGCTACTGAAGAAATAACCTGCCCTTCCAGGGTCACAGAGTGCTATGCAAATAGGCCACAAATGTACACAAAACCCATTTTATATAACAATTAGGAGTATTAGGACAACTTATGAAATGTCCATCTGCATTTTCAGAAGCTTTTATATCTGGCACTTAACCATCTGCCTTGTCAGGGTAAGATTTCAGCCAAGAAGGAGTAGGTGTCAAGCCTGGAGAATACATGGGAATAATTAAATTAATGTCATTGTGGTCTGTTAGCTCAGAAGGGTTTTTTTTGTTAAGAGTTTAAGGAAAAGCCAAAGGATAAATGAGCATGGTCAAATGCAGACTACTGAAAATAAAGTGAAGAGATAATTTTATGGAGGCATTTGTTCCAGAGGAGGTAGCTGATGGTGGGTAGAGCTTAGCTGATGATGAAAACTACTGTGACAAATGACTGCAACATTAAAACAAGCTTGTTTAGTCAAGGCTTTCTTCTTTTATTTTGCAAATTGTTAGTGTTTGTTTGCTTTTTAGGTTTTTATCAGTACAAGGATGTGAAAAAACAAAGAAAAATAGTCAGTAAGCTGGTTTTATTACTTTGCCTTTGTAGAAAAGAATTTAATAAATATGTTGGTGGGAATTAACGGTGGTACTTTAGCAAAATTGTGCTGTATTCTTAATGGAAAACAAGATTTATAATCATAGTGAAAAATAGAATTATTTTAAAGGATACAAAGGTTGTCTAGTTCAAACCCTCATAAAATGGGCAAGATATGAAAGGTGTCTAGTACAAACTCTCGTAAAATGAACAATTTAAAATTTCAGCATTAGACTTCTCACATAACAAGTATGCTTTTGCAGTTATGATACAGAGTAGAAGTAATTGCCAGAGTTTACTATTGCTTGGAACATTTGGATATCAGTGTCTAATGACATTCACATCCCATTATATAAATGGCTTCTTAAAAAGGTAATTATAATAACTACTAAGGTTGTTACTACAGTTCTGTTAGACTAAGCCTTGCTGTACAACTATTGAATTAGAGCCTGCATATACTAAGGTGGAAAACTTTTCTTAATGGTATTGTATCAAGTAGATTTTAAAAATGTTATCCCTTAAAGGTGTCCAAGTTTGGATGATGGTTTTTCCTTGGGGGGCGGGAGGGGGTGGAAATCACAAGAAGCTTTGCCTCCCTGAATTAAATGTATTGTGGTAGTTAAAATGCTAGTTCAAGAGCTAAGTGACTTTTATTGCAATTTTATTCTGGGCTTGCTTTTGATATCACTTGCTAAAATCATCGAAGGACGTGAACAATAGGCTTATGCATTCACTGGGAAGCATTAAACCAATTTAAGCCAAAATTTGCAAATATGACTCATGCTTTTCTGTGCTTGACTGGAAATGCTGGAAAAAAATCTGGTTTTAGTTATGCTGCTTTCTTTATTCTCCAAAAGGCAGGCCTGCTTATGGGTGTCTGTTGTTAGGACAGACTGTATATTACTGGAGTTTTATGCAGTGCTTTGCATGGCAGTTTCCTTACAATTCAATTTTCTTCCTTCTGCCATAAAATAATAATTTTGATATTCAGGACCACCTGTGATGACCTATTCATTTTGAAATATCGGAACTGTAGCTGTAATAGTTCACAGTTTTGTGGGGGTTTTTTTATTCTGATACAGAGATGCACATGGAAATTGTAGAATTATTTTGTTTCTATGGCACTACTTAGATTTTGAATATGAGTCTTTTTAGGGATGATGCAGCAACTCATTAGGAGTAGCATGCTAAACATTTCCTTTTTCCATATGGCTTAAATTATTTTTGTGTACCTAAGCAGAGGTTTGAGGAAGACACATTGCACTACTAAATTTTGACTATCAAAACACAAATTATGTTTGATGCAGATTCAATCAAGGAGATAACTCGCTAGCAACAAAATTTTGGGGATTATTTTTTGTTTGTTTGTTTTAATCTTTATGTTTTTATTTTGACTGGGAATGAAGACCCTGTGCCTTGTTAAAACCAAGAAAATTACTTTGTTCTTGATGGAATGTCCACTATACAAACAGGAAAAAATATCACATCCTTAGGTCCTCTAAAGAGTAAGGTAGTACTTTATTGCAATTTTCATTACTTATTTTGAAAGATACCAAGAAAGGTATATCTTTTTGTATCCAGAGTATAATGTAACAAGCGCATCCTATAGTATCCTTGAGTTGGTAAGCTCTTTGGGGCTGTGTAATTATCTATCACTGTCTGACACTGACATACTAAAAGAAACACCAAAGGTTCAGTGGAATTTGCTTTGCTAACAGTAATAAATGACACTTGAATGCTGCGCATTAAGCTGTATATTTTGCTGCTCAGTTTTATTTCTTTAACTATATATTACTATATATTCTCTTAAACTATGAATGATAGCTGACCTTTCCATTTCATGGGATTCATTTTAGTTGCTTGGCAAATGCTTAAAAACAATATTTAGGTAGATTTCATAGAGCAGATAAATTACTGTAGACTCAGTTATCAGTGATTGATGTTATGTGACATTTTCTCTGGGAATTTATATAGAACTTTTTTCAGAAGAATCATGTAATGAGCCTCTTAATCATATTTCATGCAGTTGGTATTGATGGATATGTTTTTCAGTGTGCGAGAGACTCCAGAGGACATGGCTGATTGGCTGATGATTGATTTAGGATAGACAGGCTTGAATCGGGAGGGAAACAAAGCTAGTTATAAGAAGAACAAAGCGCACTTTTACATGCTGTAAAGGAACATTCACATACTAAATCACTTATTTGGGTAAGTATACATTGCACATCTAGAGCATAGTTGATATTTGATGTGGGCATGGTCATTTGTCAAAGCAGTATTTTGACTCCTATTCATAGATTCTGAATGTATTCTTTTTTGTTGTGATAGGTGAAAACAGCAAAGGAAAAATGATATGGCTTATGTAATGAAGAATCAGAACATGAAGCTAAGAACATCCAAAGGTTGTTTCAGGAGTAATACAACAAAGTAGACGAAATAGGTTATGATTTACTTATTTAATATTACCGTTACATGAACAGGGAATTGCTATTTTTAATACAAACTGCAAAAGATAATGTTTTGGCCTGAAAAAGTTCGTAGTCCCAACAGCAAAGATTATGTCAGGGCTGGATACTTAGTAGCCCAGGTGACAGATTATCTTAGGTCCCAAATCAGAAAGAATACGCGACTGATCTGTTCCGTTGATGCCATTAAGATTTCTCACAGGCTTAAAACTACACGTGAAATGAAAAAAATCTTGAGGTATCACATCATAACTGAGTTCCCTGAGCAATATGGGAGATTGATCTAAGATCTCCAGAGTGTTAGTTTACTTTCTTCATAGCTTTTCTGATGCCTGAGATGAGAAGTGCAATCAATTTCCTGTAAAGAAAAAGCTATGGAACAGGTGAATGTAGAATTAAGTGCATATGATGTGGGAAGTGAATTTGAATAAAACACTGCCCTTAATGAAGATGCCTAACTATTTTAAAATAATTTTAAAAAGAACTGGCTTCAGTATCATTGTTTAATTGTGGAGGCAGAAATTTGAAATGACAAATCAGCTCTTTTAAACCAGTAAAATCATCCTAGATAGTGTTAATTACTTTGAAAATTCAATGCAACAAGATAAATAGCTAAGGAAAACCTTGGTGATTTCACTGATCAGTTCTTTAGCACTTAGTTTGCTAAATGGAGGTAATTCTAAAGTATCCCAGAACTTTATTATTGTGTGGTTAAGTCTGTGGTTGAACAAGAATTTGTGTAGGTCGGGGCTATGCATTGGTGGGAAATTCCAAATGTTTGTTTTGTATTATAGTGGACGTGGATCTAGGGCTGCTGGTTGTTACCAAAGCAGTGTTTGAGAAAACAGAGGGAGGGACTGTTACTTTTGGAGTTACTGTAGGTTGCTGTAGTAAGCTCAGCTTACTTGCCCATTTTTGAAATCTTAGATTTCTTTTGAAAGTTGCATTTAAAGCTGAATCAAACAAAAATGGAAAATAATGAATGTCTTTTCACAATCTTGCTGAGAGAACTTTGAGATATTTTAGAGGTTATTGCTATGCACTGGAACCATGTACTTCTTTACTCCTGGAAGAGGCAGGGTATTTCTTGGAGGCCCTGGGTGCTAGAGGCAAGTTACTTATGATTTCAGTCACAGTGCTATTTTTTTAACAGCATAAAGCATTAACCATTTGTTCTGTTTACATCATTTACCTGCCTCCTTACACTGCATATGTTTTGATTCTGTTTCTTGCCTTTAAAAGGCCACCAAGCTATGTGGAATTCACTGACAAAATTTGCTTGTGTAAAATACATACAACTTGGCTAAGTTGTTTTGTGATGATTTGCTGTTTGCTCTGACTGACATGGCTGTAAGGTTGATGTGTACAAATGAGGAAAAGCTCATTACTCTCATGGATATGGAACATCTGAGTAAGAAAATGACTCAAAGGCAAGGAGCAATTTTGTATGTCACCATTGTGACAGTGAGCAATTTGTATTTTGGGGATTTTGAGTATCATCTTGTGTGTCTGTTACCCTGGTATCTCTTCCTGAAGTCGTATGTTGTGAAGGAGTCTACATATGTTGCTGTAGTGCTGCCTGACTGATAAAATCAATGTGTATGGACATTTTAACAGTAATACATTATTCTGATTTGGTGGTGTTTTACAGCTATTGTGCATTTTGCTTTTGCAAGTTCAACAACAGCATGTTGCCATGCTGAGCATGGAAAGTTAGACACAATGATAGTGCTAAGCATCTTTTACTGGGACTGTTCTGCCTGGTTGCATCAGATCTTATAACATCTAAGTCTATACACCCTGTGGTTGTGTGCTATTCAGTTTGGAGCTCTTGTTGTCTTTTGTGTTCTATATCTGTAGAAGAAAATTTTTTATAAATGTGCCTGTGACTGCTGAGGGCCAAGTTGTGAAACTACGGTTGCCTCTGTGTTAAATGCCTGTCAGCTTGCCACATTTCTTTGAAGTCAAGTTTTCAAGAGTCTGAGAATTTTTTTATGGCTTGAATATTTTTATCTAAGGACTGTGTGTTTTGTTGTCTTTTTCCTTTGGGTATAGGTCTGTAGCTTCAGGCCAAGATTAGAAGAATAGAGGGTTGATTCCTCGCTTCCTCCAAAAAGAGGAGCTAATAAAGTGTCTGCCTGCCCCACAAAAATAAGACCATCTGAAGCATCTGAAATAAGTGTGACCTCAGGTGAAATTCCACAAAGGGAATACATCTGTTTGTGGCAGCACATTGAGACCTGAATTTTGGAGCAGTTGCCACAAAATGGCAAGTGGATTGTACTTATTTTGCATTGGGGGATTTAGTTTACTAACTTTAAATCTTAACTGAAATACCAGAATTTAAGCAATCAATTTATTTACCACAGTGTTGGCTAAGTATACAATTGGGTGGCAGAACAAGATCTGGATATTTTAAGAAGCTGGAAAAAAGGATAATTCCTCTCATCAGGGGGTTTTTATAATAAAAGGGATCTTTGGTTAACATTGGCAACTTGTACTTCCCACTCTCATGAAGGTCTTGAAGCAGAGATCAATCAGATTGAAGAAGAAATAATCAGAGGCATTATCAAATAGATTTTATTTCAAGCTGACATGTTTTAAAATAAAGTATAATAGCATTGTTGAATGAAGTCAATAACTAACATGATTAACATTTCATGCTTAGCCAAATTTGGTAACATTTCTGCTAGGTTTGACTTTGCATTGTGCATTTGTCCAAATATTTTGTATTTAATTTGTTTTTCTTGTCTGTCACTTCTGCATCCACCTGAGACTTTTTGCCTTGTTTTTAATGTACCCGAGGGAAAAATAAAGTAAGCTAGTAGCCTTGTATTAAAAGCATGACTGATGGATCTATATAAGCTCACAAAACCTTAGAGTGTTTTCAGGGATGCATTTGAAATTGGAGTTTAACAGCTCAGCCATAACTCATTCTCCAGGTATTGGTGAAGTCTCAAATCAGAATTTAATGGTCCATATTTTTTTACAGTTAAAACTACAATATTCAGGTACAAGAGTACAAATTAAACACTGAGTTTGGGTTCAATTTCTGCCTGTGGTAGAACAGATTTTTTTTTCATGCTGGATTAAACCTCAAAAACTATTAGGCTGAGAAGGAAATTTGCCTGCTAGTGAAGGCAGTGTGGATCAGTGAGCAGTATGAAGTTCATTTAAGTGGGGGACTACTTTCCTGGAGGCTAATCCAGTTCAGCTGAATAGGAACTGTCTGAGGACCATTGCAGGCCTTGTCTTTTGATCAAATTCTTTGTCTTTGCTTCCTGAAAAATAGATGTAGTTCCTACTCCGTTTCAAAAAATTTCACAGGTTACTTGGGGATAGTATTGGAGCAAATGAACTCTGAATTGCAGATGTATCACATCTATGATGAAGTGACTACTTCTGGACAAGGGAAGAGCTACAGACATCATCTACCTGAACTTTTGTAAAGCCTTTCACACAGTCTCCCACAACATCCTTTTCTCTAAATTAGAAAGAGATGGATTCAATGAGGGGACAGGTAGATGGATAAGAAAGTGTTTGGACAGTTGCTTCTGGAGGGTAGTGGTCAACAGCTTAGAGACCTGATGGGCATCAGTGACAAGTGGTGTCCCTCAGGAGTCTGTACTGGGACCAGTGATATTTAATACCTTCATCAATGACATGGACAAAGTGGTTGAGTGCACCCTTGGCAGATTTGCAGATGACACAAAGCTGGGTGTTGCAGTTCACACATCTGAAGGATGGGATGCAATCCAGAGGTGCCTGGACAAGGGCCCATGGGAATCTCATGTGGCTTAATAAGACCAAGTGCAAGGTGCTGTACCTGGGTCAGGGCAGCCTCCTGTATGGGGATGGTGGATGAACAGATGGAGAGCAGCCCTGCTGGGAAGGACTTGGGTGTGCTGGTGCGTGAGAGGCTGGACATGACCCAGCAATGTGCACTCACAGCCCAGAAAGTCAATTGTATCCTGGGCTGCATCCTAAGCAGCGTGGGCAGTGGGGTAGGGGAGGGGATTCTGCCCCTCTATTCTGTTCTCATGAGACCCCACCTGGAGTGCCACATCCAGCTCTGAGGTCCTCACTACAGGAAGGACTTTGACCTGTTGGAGTGAGTCCAGAAGAGGGCCACCAAACTGATTAGAAGGAGCACTTCTCCTATGAAGAAAGACTGAGAGAAATTATCTGTTCAGCCTGAAAAAGAGAAGGCTTCAGTGTGTGTGTCGTTTCATTATGTAGAAAGACTTCAAGAAAGCTGGAGAGGGACTTGTGATAAAGGCATGTAGTGATAGGACAAGGGGGAAGGCTTTCAGTTTTAGTGGAAGAGAGTAGGTTTAGACTAGATATTAGAAGAAATCCTAATACTAATAGTACTGTGAGGATGCCCAGAGAATTTATGGATGCCCTGTCCCTGTAAGTCTTCAATGCCGGGTTGAGTGGGGCTTTCAACAAGCTAGTTTAGTGGAAGGTGCCTCTGTCCATGGCAGGGGGGGTAGAACTAGATAATATTTATGGTCCTTTCCAACCCAGACCATTCTATGATTCTCCACAAAGCCATAGTTCTGTGTCTTACTGGCAGCTACAGTTCTAATAGCCCACTGCACTCTTAGACTATATCTGTAGTTATAAATAAGGTGAATGAGGGCTTCTTGTCTGGCATAACATGGCATTTGATAATGTGTCTAAACCTCTGTGAACAGCTTGACTTTATCCATGCTATCTATTTGGAACAGCCATGGGTTTAGTTATCTCCTGGACCACAGTCTGGGCATTGCCTTGGAGAGTGCTAGTTGGCAGGACTCAAAGCTCTGCTGGAGGCTGTGTTTCTTAAACACTGTGGGTGATTATGGACAGGGACTGAGTTAGTGGCCTGATCCTGCTGAGTTTACTAAGTTAGGTGTGGTAATAAACCCTGTGTAAAGACCATGTTGGAATCTCTGTGTTAAAATAATCTCCTAAAGGTAAAGTTGGTAAGTGTACACAGGAGAAATCATATAGGAATGATTCCTGGTTTACAGATAAGATTCAGTTAAGTGTTTCTTTGTATTTGTAACCTTAACTCATTGTGTGGAATATTATCCCTTGATCAGAATAAAAGCTATATTAGTAACCACACTGTGTTTAGATGGTTCCTATGTACAGGTTTGTAGTGTACAGATTATTACTGTAGTATGGCTGGAGGACACAGAGCATCTTTTACCTCTGAGCATTTCCAGCCTTTCTGCAGGCAGTCAGTGATGGAATTGAGTGTACTAAAGGTGTGCAAATCTACTCCTGGGTAGACAGATGTTACTTTGAGACTTTACTTTCTTTATTCAGGAATTGGTGTGTGAAAGGAATATTTTCCAAAAGGTTTATCTAGCAGTGAATTTCTGAGAAGAGAAGCTTATCTCTTCCAGGCAGTGGCTGCAGGTCTGCTTTTTCAAGGTGTAGGTGGCTGATGGGTACTTTGCAGCTCCTGGCAAGCTCTGGAGCCTCACATTAGCTACTACATGACAGCAAAATATCCAACTCTGATTACATTTTTTAATGGATAAAAAAATGGCTGAACTTTTTAGAATTTAATTTTTTTTTCTCCCTAGCTATATTTCAGGGCAGTGTCTTACTGTATTTGTTTGATAAGCCTTTTAAACTATTTGTTGCTTCTTTTCTGTTGCCAGTTTGGAAGAAGCCCTGATATCACTTTAATTCAATAGAAATTGCAAAAATAGAAGGAGTGACTGTATGATAAATGTCATTCTTGCTTATACTGGATGATTTCCAGGAAACAGATTATGGTGTTTTAATGATGAAAAGTACTAATATTTTCTGAAGAAATTCCTTATTTGCAGGAAGCATTCAGTTCTTGAAGCCACCTGAGACTAGGTGAATCATGGAATAGTTTGGGTAAAGGTCATGTAGTCACTCTTATGTGCTAAGGAGTTAGAGGGGCTAAAGCTTATTTTTTTCCTTTAAATTCAGCACTGCTTGGAGGACAGATTTTATATGAAATCCAGTGAGCTTGTTGGCTGTCTCAGCTTCTGCAGGTATCAGCCAGAGTATAGGAAGAAGGTATCAAGGGTTATGTTCATGAGAAGTGCTTTGTTACTGGAGTTCTCCAAGGTGAAGTTTGGTAGCCTCCATAAAGATGTTGAGTTTAGCATGAAACCTCCTGGGGATAAGTTTAGACTTTCGTTAGTAGTGACAGATGGCAGAAGTGTTCAGTTTATTTGTTCACAGTTTACTCTTTAAAAACTCTGAGTGGTATATTTTGTTAAAAAAGTGTGGGAGGGTGCCAAAGAACAGAGAATGGGGCTGATAAAGAGAGGAGGAGTGGTAAGTAGGGGTAGTGCAACAGGAGTGCAGGCTGGGAGGGAAGAGTGAAGGGCAAAGAAGTTTAATGGAGATGAGAAGAAAAAGATTCTCACAAGGATTTAGAGACTGAGTAGGATTGCTTCAGTCCAGGGAGGCACTGAAGACAAACAATCTGGAAAGTAAGGCTGGATGAAAGGGACAGTTGCTCTTCTCAGTGGTATTTTCAGGGAAATTCTGTAGCGCCTTGCCTATCTTCAGTTTAGGTTTTATGATCTGAGTAAACGGGCAATAACAAGTAAGGGAAGGTTGTAAGTTTAGGTGGCTGCATCTCTATCATTCCTCTTCATTTAGTAAGTTGTGTATTATATTGCTCACATTCCAGTCTGAAATGCTTATTTAAAAAGGATTGCTTAGAAAAGATGGTATTTTTCCTGCTCCTTCTTCTCAAGTAATTGTGTATGGCTTATTGCTCCTTCTTATATATAGTGATACTATACATAAGTTTTATTTTTAGTGGTGCTTGTGTAGGTTCTTTTCCCAGAGTCCAGTTATCTTTTTTTATTGAATGATACCTTATTGTGTGACTGGTCTCACTGATTTTACCTGAATTACTTAGTTAAAAAATATGTATACATGGACCGAAGGGATTTATCTCAGTTTATCCAGAATAAGGTTTTTGTATTTCTTTAATGATAAAAGGACTCTGTTGCAAGATTGATTGCTGTGGTGTTACTGAAAACTTGGTATAAATCTCATTCTAACTCTCAAGGCTGCTGCTATTTGGAATTCTTATCCAAAATTGGTTAATGGCATTTCTGTTTTTTTCCATAGGCAATGTTCAGTCTCTGCATGGTTGAGAGTGAAGCTGATGAGGTGAATTTACATGGTGTCACAAGCCTCGGTTTAAAACAAGCCCTGGACTTTGCATATACTGGACAGGTATTGTACAGTTCTTCAAATTTAGAAACACAATCAAAAGCAACTGCAATAAAAACTGAGTATGACCTTTTTGGAGGTACTAGAAAATATTTTTCTTGTGCACTATTCAGCACAAGGTATTTTAATTTAACAGGTCTTAGTTTTCTTATATTGTGGTGGATTTTTTTCTTTAGAAGGACTGTTTAATAAGAACAGTGCTTTATGTGCATCATTGTCAGGTAGGGAACCATGTAGGACTATCATGCCCTTTTTATGGTTGCCTGACTATTCATAAAATCTTAATGTGAGTTGAATCTGCTTGCTAAATTAAATGTAAAGTGTTTCCCTTATAATAAATATTTATAAATGCTGCTCTGTGTGACAAATTATATAATCGAGGGGAAAAGTAGTCTCTTACTCTCTGGACAGATGCAGTCGAGGCATCTTTGTAAATGCTTATAGGTACTGTACATCTTCATTGTGGCCCTCTTTATGACCACAGGTTAGGTATTGCTTTATACTACTTCAGAAAATGCAGAGTGATGCTCTTTTTCCCTCTGCCCCTTGCCCAAAAGAAAGAAAAGAAAAAAAAAAAAAAAAGTGAAAAAGAAGTATTTATGACCTCTGCACTGCATGCTTGGAGTGTTGCTGTGTGACTTCGTCTCAGTTCACTGTTCATGGATAGTGAGCTCAGAACACCCAGCTATTTTTACTTTGCACTCCAAAATTCTAGATAACCAAACTTTTTCTGGAATATCACTACAGCAGCTGAGTCCATTGACGTATTAGTGACGTTTATTAGTTAATTTTGAAAAGGAAGGCTTAAATCCATGTGTTGTTACTCTGAAGAGTTTTTGGGTTATAAAAATTTAAGGCATCTGCTTCCATACTGTGGATTGAGTATATGGCCTTATGTGGGTCTTTTTGGTTTTTTTGTTTGACTTTTAAAAGGAAGCTAAATAGAAATATGGGGAAAAAAATTACCTTTTTTAAATGAGCTATTTTTGTCACCAGCTCAGAAAACAGTTATGCTTTAGCATTGGTCTTGGAGACTACCACTTGAATTTCTTTGAAAAAATTTGAGTTTGTGCTGTTTTGGAAAACATAACTTATTCAAAGATTTCTTTGATATAAATGATAAACAGAGATGCCATGCTATATTAGTGAATTAGCTGAAGATCTCAGTACATGACAACTTGTCATTGGTATGCTTTTTTTTTCTTTCAGCTGAAAGCTTTTAATAAAAATTGAATGTCTTTGAGAAAAATGAAAATTTTAGGTACCTATATATCATCCTCTTAGTCATTTAAAACTATAGGTTGATTATTCTGAAGAGAAAACTCTGGTTACATGAAAGTATCTTTTGAGAAGATGGGTTATAATTGATTTCCATCTGACCCATCCTTTCTGCTGTGATTAGAGGTATTCCCCATCTTTCTGCAAAATTCAGAGTCTAACAAACCCGTGTAAAATACACTGAGAACCTTTGAAAGGATGGATATGGCTTTTATGTAACCCAGCAAGTGACCCCACGTTGCTTCCAGGACAGTATCCTCAGATCCCTGGGAAATATGTACCTTCTGTCCTTGGCCCTTTAGAGACTTTTTGAGTCTTTCACTTTCAGGCATAGCCTACTTTGAATAAATGAGTGGGTTTCCTGAGTTAAATATAGATGTGCATGTATGTACAGTTGCTCATACATATAAGTGATTGTGAGGCGAAGCTTGCTCTGTCATGTCTGTCAGATACACCAAGTGCTACTTTGATGCACAGACAAATGAGAAGGATTCTGTAGGAGTTCTCTTGTAAAGATGCCTTTGAAGCACAACTCAGTGCAATGTGGGTCTGAGAATTAGTGTCTCGTTTCCCTTTCATCCTTGGAATTCTCTTCTGACACTGCATTTGTATGTACTGAGCATTGCTTGTGTTCTGACTCAGACTGACAGAATCTGGGTGAACATTTCAAGGCAGTGAGTGGGAGTAATCCACAAAGGCTATTAGTAAATAACTGCATTACTGCATACTTACATCAGAGAGTTCTGAAAACAGAATTGTCTTTAGCTTGGTTTACAAACTCCTGTTTTTAAAAAGCAAACAAAATATTTCTCAGTAAATCCAAAAGTCACTCGTGCCAAATACAACCTTATATTGCTCTGAAAATGTGGGTATCAAGATGTGATCTGAAGTGCCTCTTTAAAGTGAAAACCATGAACTCTCTCTCTCTTCTTTTTATTTTAATCCTATTTGGCCAAAATGTTAGTTCAAAAAATTGGTGTTTCTCTAGGTAACACAGTGGAAGTCCCTGAAATATCCTTGTCTAAATAGATAAGTAATTAATTGCAGCTTTCTTCTCTTTACTTCTTTAATGTACTACACTTACATTTGACACATTACGCTTCAAATTGGGTGCAACTTTCTGTGTAAAATAATATACTGGAGACATCTGGTGGAAATATTTAATATTGCATGATGGCAAGATTTGATGCCTGCAGTTTTAGAAAGTTACTAAAATGAAGAAATTTAATTTTCAGGATGACCGTGAAATCTGAAATTACACTCTGTCATCCAACGCTCTGTCACACAACACTCTTTTTGTTAATTCAAAATCTTCCTGCAGACTTAAAATGCAACCTTCATCTTCCTGTCTACTTAGGCAGACAGTACTTTATTGTAATTACTGTTGAAAATATTTTGCTTTTAAGGAAAAAATGATTTTTCAGAAGAAAAGAATGTTTTAAAACTCAAGTCAAGTATAAATAATGTAATTCCAACTGGACTAATCTATTACTATGGTCCTTAATAATTACAAAGAAAGAAGTTTTGGTATAGAAATAAATAAAAACTGACAAAAGGAATGGCAGTAGACTTTGATTTTGTTCTTTGCATGTATGTTCTCAGTAATCATTTAATAGTAAAATCTTCAGCAAAAAATGTCTTAGATATGTTTCATCTCGTCCATAGCCATTTTACTATGTAACCCCCATATTCAGAATTCAGAGGTACAACTCTTTTCCTGTTGTAGTTGGTTCTTTTACTGTTGTAGTTCCTATATCCTTTCTTCCCAGAAGGGCTTTAAGGTCATTCTCTCTTTTACTTCATAGCTGGCAGCAGTAAGGCCAGGCCAGAGTCTCAGTGAGTAGATTACTCACCCTTTCTTCTCACAAGGGCATTTTGCGAGTGTCAGATGTGCCTTGGAAGGGAGATGGATCAAGTACAATCAATTTATGTACTATATGTTTTAGAATACTCATATGGAGAAGGATTTCTAGGCAAAGAGTTTGGAGCTCACAATTCCTGCTGTCAAAATAAGAGCCTTAATCACTGTGTCAGAGACTCAGTTGTCTACTCTCTTTGACTACCTTTTATAATTTTAACTATTTTGTTAGAAAGAGACTTAATCTTACTTGGAGGAATGGGATAGCCACGAAATAGGCCAGTGTAGTTGGCTGACAAATCAGAGGAACACTGGCTTTAATTTGGATGATTGTGATCCTAATTCAACAAAAATACAAATACACAGAGTCCCATGCATACTGAAGTGCTTCAGACTTGGATGTTCTTTGTAATTATGTTCAATCATATGTCTTTAATCTTTGGTGACAAATATTTTGCATTTAGACAGAATTTTATTTGAGGACCTCAAAACACGTTACAAAAGTGAGTAATCACTGTCCCTATTTTGTTGCATCACAGACAGGAATTTTGGGAGAAAATAACTTTCCAAAGACAGCACAACACACTTGTGGCTTTCTTAGTGCTTAATACCAAGTTCTCCTAAGTCCAGTTTTCCTAAGTGGCTGGTCTGTTTTTTTCCCCTAAACCCTAGTATTTTGTTTCTGTATTTATAGAAATTACATCTTCTGTAAGTTATAATATTATCCTGAATTAGCAAAGCTGAAATGAAAGAATTAGTGAGGAGGCCCTTATATATGAAGCTTTTTATGTTCAGTTCTTTCTCCCAAAGTGAATTTTGGGGTAATTTTTCCTGTGATACTTTCTTAGACAAGATTAACACAGCCTTACTTCCTAACTATTGAAATGTTGAAATGTTTCCTTTTATTAAAAGCCACATACGAAGTTGCACTTATAATGATTCAGAAATCGGGTTTAAACTTTCCGTTATTAGCATATTTAATAGGTTTTCTTTTACTCACAAAATGCTAATGTAGCAGCAGTGTTTCAGTAAAGGTAATATGAGTATATTATCCTAGTTACAAATCTAGAACTTCATTTTATTTCCAGCTATGTTGCTCCCAATATTACTTTATTACCAATATTACTTTATCAGTGCGAGTCCTATTTAACTATTGCCTTTACTTTGTATTCAGTTAGTTCGAATCCTGTCATCCCATTGACAGCTATTATCACTTTAGCAAACAGGTTTCAGGAATTGGTAGAGTACCATCACGTGATTTTTCAAATTCATGTACACAAACCTCTGATTAGTTAAAGTATTATCTTACAGCTCTATCAGGTTCTGTTCCTGACTATTATTCCCCAGATGAGGGATTTTTAATACCTTTTGCCAGGCGCCGTGAAGAATGGCACTTTCTGTCTTCTTTAGCTTGCAGATAGTTGTTTATTAAGTCTTATCAGAGAGTTAAAACGCTAGCGTAGGACAGTACAGAGCAGAGAATGCCTGGAATGGCCTAATGGCTGCCTAATCTTGATTACAGGCCCTTTTAAAGGTAAATTGTCCAATTAAAACTCAAAACGGAAGATACTTTCTTTTTTCTACCAATGCTCAATAATTCACTTTACTATGTTCACCGGAATTGCAGGTGTTTCCATCCAATCATTCCAAATTATTTTTACTGCATGAAATGGAGGACTAGAAGAAGAAGAAGGTCTAAAAGACAACTATTATCCTCCATTTTGAAGTTTTTTGCTTTTATCTATTTACTACATTAACTAACCTAAAAAGTCTAGATTTTATACCGTGCAACAACCTTACACAATATCTCATCACCTAGTTTACACCCATGCAGATTCTAACTCCTCTTTCAGGGTATACAGCTTTCTCCATGGTGGAAGGCCAGAAATGTTGGTGTACAGAGGGGTTTTATTCTTTAAAACAGAGCAATGTTCTCTGCATTCTGGAGTCCAACACAGCTCCTTTGTGAAATTGTTCTTTCAGTTTAGTTATTTCTATAACAAAAACCATGAAAGACTAGAAGATGTTCTTAGATAGTAAAGAATTAGTAGAAATAAATATTATTTCTAAGCACAACTATTTCTCCTAATAATTGCTTTGATTCCCTTACAGAATCTTGGCTTTCATATCTCATCAACTCCCCTCCTCATTTGATGTTGACAGTTTTTATAGTGATCAACCAGTATTTCATCTGCCAATTTTAGTTAAGACCAGGGTAAGGCAGCTGTCAATATCATAGCACCTCTTATTGTGTTAATCCTCTCTCTCATGGATGGAGGTGTATTGCAAAGCTGTATTGTGGTGGTTGATTTTCTTGGGTAAGTGACCTACTGCATCCTGTGCACAGCAGTTCCACTGGCTGCTGTTAGATTAAAATGAATTAACTAAACTACCTGCTGTCCCTAGAAAAAGTGACTTCAGCTATCCTTGCTCTTTTCTACTGGGGACAATATGCCAAAAGTCATGTGTAACTGAATACAGCAGGTCTGTGTCTTACTGTAAATACTTAACATCATTTTTCAATTCAATTTCAAAGGAAAAAATACGGATTTGATACTTAGATTTGGGCTTTTCCTTTTTCACTACTCTGAGGATAATCTTGTTTCTGTATCTAGCACTAGGTTACAGCTACTAGGTCCTAGGTTCACAGTTCAGCTACAGGTTACCTAACAGGCTTAGACATACAGAGCTTTAATTAGCTCACTTTATGCAGTTCATTTTAGAGAAAATTAAATATTTCACTTTATGTGCTCTGGACAGGAATTAAGCTAGGGACAAGGTAGCTTTTCTAGTGCTGAAAGTGATTAAAGTAATGAAACACCTTCCCAAAGTATAGTGAATTTGCTTGGAGTCTTGCTTATCCAAACCCTCTTTAATTATAGTAATGGTACTTCATAATGGTGTGAAGCTATGTCAGGGAAAGTTCAGGCTGGACATAAGGAAAAGGTAGCAGGTCCCTGGAACAGGTTCTCCAGGGAAGTGGTCATGGCACCAAGCTCGTCAGAGTTCAAGGAATGTCTGGACATGTGTTTAGTTTTGGATAGTTCTGTAATTAGCAGGGAGATAGGACTAGATGATTGTTATGGATGCCCTCCAAATTGAAATATTCTAAGATTTTATGATGTATATGCTGTGCATTTAACACAGATTTTCTTCTAGTTTTCTGGGAAAATATTAAGATGTATCAGAGAAACGGTGGTCATGATTCTTTCTGGCTTTGGCTAATGAGACATCTGGATTTTGTAGCGAGTGCTACCAAACATTACGTGCCAGGGCTTTGGGCAGTTGCCTGCAGGGGACTAGAACATTCTTTCCTCGCTCACTTTTTTGAAGCAGCACTTGTCAATGTGCAAGGAGCTCAGCATTCAACTAAATCATGAATGAACAGGGAGACAGCCAGAAGTGCTATCTGGTTGAGAGTGAAATGCAGTCTAAATTACTTTAAAAGAAAAGTTAAGGTGTTTGATTGCTCTCAAGCACACGGAATGATCTCCATCAGACAAAAACAACTGATACTTCTGTTTGATGCCTGTCTCGTTTGAAATGCTGATCACTGCAAGTGGAGTCAAGGAGGAATTTTCTTTTTCATCAGAGCGGCAGGAATCTTAGAAAATTTTTTTCATGTTGTCTGTGTTAAATTCCATAGTTTACTTTCTAGAATTTTCTGACATTGCACTGCATATTTTCTTACTGTTACAGCACAATACTTGTTTATTTTTAATGAGAATCATGCCCACCACCTCACTTTTTCATTGTCCCACAACCAGCTGTATGGAAATGAGAAAAATATGGGGGATAAATGAGTAGCTGGAATGAAGGTGAGGAAAGTGCATCTTCAATTTCTCCATCTTTATCTGGGTATGCAGTTTAGCCTTCTTGGGCCTAAAGTAGCTATTATTTAGTGTCTTTAAAAATCTGTGGATGAAATACAGTGGCCTGCAGTGTTCAGGGAATAGAATGTTCTAATTGTTCTTTCCAAATATAAACCTCATGAGACTCCAAAGAGGTGACAGTTAATCTGGATCTTGCCTTCTCCCTTGGGCTGTAAGTTGCTTTGTTGGAAAGGACAGTTCAAGGAGTTTCCTTCTCATTCTGTTTTGGCCGTTATTGCCCTCTTTCCTCTGACTTTACAATTTTTTTTTGTTGGCCTGTACTGCTTTGTTGGCTGTAGGAGGGTGGGTGCAGGAGGCATTAAAAGAGTTGGGAGACGTTTTTGATCTGGACAGTGTGAAGATGAGGCCTGAGTAGTTGTCCTTGAGAAAGGTTGGTGGTTCATATACACTCTGTTGCCACAAGAGTCCAAGAGAGGATTGAAGAGAGAGGCAAGATATATGATACCAGTTAAGTCTTTTCCCATGCTTACCCACAGTCCTAAGGTGTTGGAGGGGATGCAGGTTATGTTGGGAAAGGAAGAGAGAAATCTTGGGGTAAGAGGGAATAAATTCTAGTTTTGAACTGCTGGCCAGAGGGTAAAAATACAGGGTGGGCTGTTAAGGCCCATGTGTCTCTGTAACCATGGGGCAGGTTATAGAATTCCCTTTTCTGCCTCAGAATTGTGCTTTACAAGGTCAGGTTTAATTTACCATTTTCTAGTTCTTGCGTTTGCAGAGAAGCTTTCTGCAGTATATCAACAAAGCATAAGTGGATAAGGTTCCAAATAGATTTAGATTGTATGTCTAAAAATAGTGGATCTAAGAATTTGTGTAATCTGCCTTTCTGGATCTTGTGAACTCAGCATTCTGCTACAACCAGCCAGTTTTTGCGTTGCTTCAATCCCTTGGCCTATGGATCTGACCACGGTAGGGGCTGGATTGTATTTGCTGCATCCTCTCTGAAGGGTTTGTGTCATGATGGAGAGTAGAACAGCTACTTTGAGGAACAGGTTTCCTGTTTGAAAACAGTCATTGTAAGAGAAAATTATTTTTTCAAAGTAGATCAGTTTGAAAATGAGCAGTATGTCAGGCTTGATGGCTTAGAAAAGGAAGTTACTCATGTATCAGCAAGATCTGCCTGTTGTATAGAGGGAAAAGGTGCTTAAGGTGATTTTCTTGGGTACCATCCTATGCCAGAGAGAAGTTGAGAGTATAATGAAAATTAACCCTTAGAAATAAGGATTGAATAGAGGGCTGATTGTAGGATGCAGCCAGGTGCAACACATGAATTGCATCTAATTAATGTAAAAATAGTACAGGAACCAGTTTTGATATCGCCTGTGTCATATGAAGGCACATTCTTCATGGTGAAGGTTGCAGTTTTTGTCTGAATTTGATGGGTTCAAATTACTCTAAGTTTCTGTCCCAGTAATTATGCCTCATAACCCTTGGGTTGAGGATGGGTTTCAGAAAATCATAAAGCTTCTCTCTATTTTTCACACTAAAATCTTATGAGGAACTTTGAAGTTGTGAATCCAAAGTAGACCTCAGTTTCACTCTCCTTAGTTTGCAATAAGCATCCCTCTGTAGACCTCAGAGTTACTGTTTTGAGAGTTAGACAAGAAGAGGAGGCTTAGTCACTGTGTGTACTTGTGGTGTGCATATGGTGGTATTTATGTGCATTTACTGTTAATATTGAGCCGGAATGCCTGTATAACATATAAACACCTATGCTGATAATTAATAAAAACCAAGCAATTGCTTTAGTGTATAAAAGCTGAAAGGTGTGGAATAATTGTGAATTACCGCAGTTTCAGTAGAAGGAAAGCTTCCAGTATTTACTTCCTTCTTTACTTATCATTTTCTTTTCCTTTTGGATTTCCCCAGCATGCAGTTTCCTGATGGTGAATGTTTAGCATAGATGAATTAGTATTTTTGCCTGTGTCCAAATGAATGAGTATTGAATAAAAGTTCAGATAGTTCCATATAAGACAAAGTTTTATGAAGAGATAAACTAGACTTTCCCCAGTTCTCCTGGGAAATACAAAAGTCAATCTGTTTTCTCAGTAGAGTATATCTTGCATGGTATAGGAGGGCTGTAAAAAAATGGAAGAACATGTAAGAAATACATCTGCCACCTTGAAATGAACTTTTGTTGCTGACTTTGTGCAGATCACCTCTAGACAGTAGCCAGCCACCCTCCTTGCCTCTTGTCATACTTCTCATCTCATAGTGCTACTAGTATTATTTGTAAATGGATTGCTGTAGCTTTAAAATACATTAATATTATCACCATTAAATACAGTTTTCTACGCCTACAAGGTATTAATCTGCTTAGGGTTCTGATTCTCTGGCTGGCACAGTAAGTAACGTGCCATAGGATGGCAACTTCCTCAGTGTCAATCATGTCTAAATAAAAAACACTGCAAGGTCTATACCAGCTCATTTAGTCAGTCTGACCTTGAGTTCTCACTTGAAAATACTTGACATTGATGTGCTTTTATTTTTTTGTTTGTTTGTTTTTAATATCTGTGTCTATCAGAGATACTTTTGTAGCTGAAATCCATTCTAACTTTCCATTGAACTACCTCTCATCATGCATAGCAACCTCAGTAGCACCAGCCAAAAACCTGGGTTGTGCTGGGCCTGATTCTCGTTTACAGTAAGATCCTTACATGTCTTTCTTGCTAGATAAAGAACCTTCATATTTTATATAGTATATAAATGACATATAATGTTCACTTAAAACCTAGTATTAATGAATATAGTGATTTGCACAAGCATTACAGATGTCATACACTGCAGAACTCAATGTAAATGAGTTCTTGATATAAACAAGGATCAATCCCCTTCTCTCCTCCCCCTAATATATCCATTATGTTGGAGATATTTTGTGGTTTTGCTTAAGAAGTGCTTACACATTTTTTCATTTCCCTAAAAAATAGTTAAACTACTAAAGATGCAGGTGAATGTCTTTCCTTTTGTTTTCTATTTTCTTTATTCCACCGCACTTGAGGTATACAAATGATGCTGTGAGATAAAACTGAATTGTCTGGGCAGAAGAAGAAGGATCTGAAAGCAAGCTTTACTTCCCTGTGGAGCAGGGAGAGACTGACCTCATGTGGTGTGAAACCAAAGTTGCCAGGGGAAGTACAAGGATAAAATTGAATAAACTGAGCATCTTTGAAAAATTAATTTTTCTCATGCATTTCTGATTTTTTTGGGATGTTGCACTGCTTAAAATATTTTAGCCCGGGTAGTTTGTAGTCTGATTGCTGATGAGGAGTTGACCAGTGTCCATATTCCCAAAGACATTTTTGTGTCCCAAAAGGGGTGCTCTGACAAGCTGACCCCAAGACAGCTGTCTGTGAGCTGTGGCCCAATTATTCTTACTGCTGCCTGTACATGATTTTAATTGAAATGAGTAGGGGCTCATGTGAGCAAGTAGCTGAGTAATCAGTCTTGGTTTCTAAGCCCTTTCTGGCACTTCCCCAGCAACATGCTCATTGTGCCTTCAGAGCCTTGCTCTGTAAAATGAAGACAGTGGTTAGGAAAATTATAAAGTGGCACTATGCAGAAAAGGCAGGGTGTTCCTAGTCTGTATATGTTTTACATGCATGAATGATATTACTAATGGAGACTTCTGAGTCAGTTCTGTTGGCCTGATTCATCAGTATATATGGAAGGATCTAAGTATACAGATATCAAAAGGAGTCTCAGTTATTTTGAAAAGTCTCCTTAAACAGCACACATTTAGTTTCAAAGGATTTAGGGGGTATTGTGACTAGGGACTCTCACAGGGAAAAAAAAAAGCAAAAAAAAAAGTTTAAAAATCCTTAGGGAAATTCAAATGAACTTTAGAAACTCTGATCCCTATTCTGCAAATACTTCTCTATATGCTTAATTGTATTGTTTCTGTTCTTTATGTTGACCTAAATATCTGAAATAACAAAGGCCTTTAGTATTTTCTGCAAGTACTCTGAGTACATCTTCCAGATGACAAACCTTCCATTTTCTTCTTTACAGATCCTCTTGGAACCAGGGGTGATACAGGACGTCCTAGCAGCTGGGAGTCATTTGCAGCTGCTGGAGCTCCTCAGTTTATGTTCTCACTATCTCATTGAGGTGAGGCTTTTTGGCCTGATCAGCTGTTTCTGTTTGGTACATTTTTGTTTCAAGCCTAATTTCAGTAGGAGACTATTAGTGCAATACCTGCTGTAATCTAAATGGCAAAAACTGGATTTCAGATCAGAATTTTAAGTGTAATTTGGGTTTCAGTTTATGGTAGATGCTTTATCCCTCCATCCATTTTGTCCATTTCCTTCCTGAAAACAAGAATGGTCCACTGATTAATATCAGCACACAGTTTGATTCCCTGTTTTACCAGGGAATTTGCCTTCTTTTACCTCAGTGTACCGAATATGAAGATATTTCCCTGTTGGGATCATGAGTATTGTGACGAATTCAGATGTGTAATTCTGTCAATATTGATGTGTATTTCAGGCACTACAACCTCTCACTGAAGGAGTAGGGCTTATTATAATGGTACCTTATTCTCAATTGCCCATAATGCCGATGTCTTTATGAAACAAAAAATCTGGGTTGCACTAAAGTTTTTTTTTGTCCTTGGCTTGTATAGGAAATGGCTTATGATGATAGCAAGAACACGGCTTTGATGGGTATCTGTGAAAAGCATTCTAAAAATAAAGTGGCAGTAGCAGTTCTACAGAGCTGTTTCCTCCTCTCGGTAACTTTTCAGTACTGTTTCTGAAATCGGATGTGTTAGCTGCATCTGGGCAGCACTTGGGCATGGAGATGCACATCAGCACAGTGCTCTTAGCATGCACTTGCCTTCCAACAGCGTAACTGCCTTTGAACAGTTGGAGTGTGCTTGGCAGCACGCTGAGCTACTGAGTACCAGGGACATGCAGGATCTCGTGTTAAGAACTTCAGGATGTACTTGAAGGCTCTGTGTCTTACAGAGAAAGAATCTGTTCTTTGAGTGTTAGCCTTAGGAAACCCTTCAAAATGTATGTTCAGATAATAAGGAGGTATTAATTTGTGCATTATAAATTGATTAGAAAGTTAAAGGAGCTGGCAGAGTGCTGCAATTGGTATAATTTTTTTTTTTTTTCAGGAATGCAAGGAGGAATTTAATTTTTCTGAGAAAAGAGATGTGGGTTGTGATGGGAAAGATGGTTGGTTTGAGAAATAAGAACTGTGAGATACCAAATAAGCCACAAAACCATTTGACTAATGTCAGGGAGGCATGGGAAGGCATTACTGTAATGAGAAAGATATAAATCTGTCTCTGGTAGTCATACAATGTATTTAATGCTCCCCGAACAAACCAGTCAGTGTGAGTATGTCTGTGATGCCTATGTGGCTCTTACTTTGTCAGAAATTGAACTAAAGAGACTATTACAACAAGGAAGCTACAGAAAATATTAAAGAGTAGGGAAAAGACTGAATATTGTGCTCATGAAGCAGGGATGTGAGAGGACTATAGGAAAAGAGCTGGTATATGCTCAACATAAAGCTTTGTGCAAACTTTTTCTATTACCTGTGTTGAGTAGGCTCTGGTATTTTTAGCCCTTCCCTCACCACTATCTTAATACTTTCAATCCCAAGGCCATTGCAGGGGAAAGACAGACGACTACAGAGTTATCAGTGCTTTGAATCTTGTCCTTAATGTGCAAGCCATAGTCAATTATTTAGGAATAGATTGCTAATGAATTAAAAAGTAAATCAACCCCAAAATCACACTAGCCCCATTATAAAACCCAGCACTCTGGAGTTAGTAAACATTTCTTCCAAATTACTCTGTAATTAACAGACCAGTAAAAATTCTCTGGACATGAGAGTCATAGAAACCTTTAGGTTGGAAAAGCTCTTTAAGATGAAGTCCAACTCTAAAAAAACTTGCAAAAGAATTAGAGGTGTTTTAATTCCTCTCCTGCTAATGGTTTTCCTGTTGCTCTCATGTCTTTAGATGCATTTTGTCTAAGGCATATGTTTATTTGCATGTTTTTTTTCTTTCTACAACTTAGAGGATAACCTTGTCTTTCATGAGTCACAGAAACCACAACTCCGTGGCCTGCAGTTGCTGTAGGATGTGTGAAAGATGTGAAAAAGCACTGTTGTGCTCTGACTAGTGTGCCAGGGTGGGACAACTGGAGCTACACTGTTATAAAAATTAAGAGGAAGTGGGACCCAATGTCCAGATTTACAGTAGGGGAGGGAGGGAATAAAGTAGTGGATAAAGGGTAGGGGAAAAAAAAGAGGAGAATATGTGCTAGTTCTGTAAACTGTTTTTGAATCAGGGTCTCATCATAAAATTTGGAATCTGCATGCACATCTGTGGGGTGGCTGTAGCTTATATCATGTTGGGATTTAGGCTGTATTTTACAGTGGTTTTTTTACCAAATTCACCTCAGCAAGGCATATGTGTAGACAAATTTGCAGTCTGAATAGATCACAGTAAGAATTTACCTGTCTTGTTTGTTTTGTGCACTTGCAGTCCATGCAAGTAATCAGTCTTGAGTAGTTGCTGTAAGTCTTTTTAACAGAGGTCAACAAGGTACTGGTCAACAAGATTAAGACTGTGATATCTTTCAGGGTCCAAACTAATGATATCAAATATCTGTTTGTGTTCTACATAGTATTGTGTGACTTCAAAAAATACCTCTTGCCTTATTTTAGTACTATCTGCAAATAAAATCCAAGTAGTTAAAGAAGGCTTCCTTAAAGCCACTTATCCTAGCTGCAGTGGCTAACCGGGGTGTCTTGTCACCATACATGCTATGATACAGATGCTGGAAGGGGAGTAGTGCCTGCCCTTTCTCTTCTTCCTGATGAATGAGTATGCCAGAGTTCTTCATTTACAGTGCTACTGAATTACTTTCATGCTGTTTTGAGTTGTTGAAATATCATGAACTTAGCTTAGTTTAGCCTAAATTCAGGAAATGCAGTGTGTGGGATCTAGCTGTCATTTATTGTTGTGTAATGATGACACAGAGTTTTAACTTGTTAGGGTTATCTTTAACTGTTTTGATTAGACCAAGCTTTTCCTGTATGAGTGCTGCTCTTATTGTTAGCACTTATTCCAGCTCTTCTCTAGACGTTCCAGCTTGTCAGTTTGTTGGAACTGTCTCGAGCAGTTTCATCTTTTCTTGATACTTTTATCTGGGACCTGTAATAATTCCATGCATTTCAATAAGGAGGTTTTTTTTTTTTGCTACAAATGCAATTGGCATTGCCCATTCATGTATCTGTTTCCAGGCACATTGGTAGTCTGTGAGTTTCCAAAGAATACTGTACTGATCTGATTCAGCTAAGATTATTGCTGAAGTGTCTGGTTATCGAGAATTATTTGTAGTGCACTGGGGACAGAGTAATTTCCAGCCAATGCTGACTTTTATATTGACTGGTCTTTAAGGAATTTCCTCTTACTTTTCTCAGAATAAACAAAATGTTATTTTGACTATGATAGATCTTCTTTCTTGTAGACTAAACAGCTTAGAGGTCTTTAATTTGTTGATGAGTCTCAAAAAGATATCTGTAACAAATTGTTTAAATTGCATTTATGGCAATTTTTTTTAAGAGTTCTCAATCAAAGGAAAGACAGGAAAAAGAAGAGGAACATTTTCTCCCCACCCTCAATTAGGTAGTGCAATGGACATTTCTGACAACACTGCTAGTTTATTAAATGCATTTTATCATCCATAAACTTCTCATTATTAAATGTTTTGATAATGTTCTCATTATGAAAAGTGTAGCATCTAATATTGATTCAATATTTTAATTTGAAAACTCATGCTCATTTTAGATTGATAATTTACTAGTTTTTATTTTAAAACAGTGGTAAATCATATTTTCTTTATTTGCAAACAAGAGAAATGCCCAAGTATTCCTTACTTTAGGTCTTAATTCCAGCTTTGTGTCGTGCAGACTTCTCCCCCCGTATCACCATTGTCATATTCTGAATTATGATTATTCCTCAACCTCTGCTGTTTGGGGGTTTTGTTTCTAGCTTCATTTGTAGAGGGAGACTCTTTTGAGGCATGCTGATGTATTTTATTTGAGATACATACATATTCATGAATCTCTCATGTCATCTGCATAATTCTCAGGTACATTAAACATTGAAACAAGGCTTGTAAGTGTGCACATCTGTCTCAGGCTGAACAAACGGTAAGGCAATGCGATTTTTCTTAACTGCTACAGAGGTGTGGGAGAGCTAAAGACTTGAACTTTGTGTACCTTCAGAGGCACTAAGGTCTGTGATCACTCACACAGCATTTGCTTGCAGCGTGCACATCCAGTTCTCTTAGATTCTTGTTTCCCAAGTTCCTCCTCCAGGTCAGATTGATTGTCAGTTTTGGGTGAGGGTTTTCAAAGGAGGCTAATGCAGAGAGCTGCAGCCAATAGACAAACTTCGAAATATAACGGGAATGGGTTATGTGAGTATCTTCTGTCCCTTTTAAAAGTGGACCATATCTGTCATATGACATTGGAGAAAGCAAGAGATAGCTAGTTAAAGGCTTTAAAAGTGATGGACATCTGAGATTGGACTTTTTAAGTGGAACTGTAGAGAGCATGGTATTAGGTGGTATGTTTGTGATGACCTATTTTGCACTTTAAAGCTTGTGAATGTTTTTCTGAAAGATATATGACAACTTTATTCTTGTGCAAGAGAATAAATGTGTTAAAACGTTTATTCAGAACATAAAAATGTTTGTTTCATAAGTATGTATGAGTTACATAACTCATTGTAGATCTAAGGAGTTTTGTCTTTTTCCTCAACTGTTTGTGTATTCAGTACCAGAGAGCCACACACTGCAAATTATTTCAACAATCAAAGAGTCTTAATAAGGAGGGAATGCTATTGAGAATAAAAGTTTTTAATGGAATTTTCTTCTACTGATCAACATAAGCTTAGTATTGTATGGGTAGTAATTGGTTTTTAAACCAGAGGTTGATTTCCACTGGTATTCAGGGATCTGGGATGTGGGACTGTCCATAATTAAAATCTTAAAGCTAAGTGATTTTTCTGTATATTCTGAAGTACAATATTTTTTTTTCAGTGGAGTTCTAGGTACATCCTGAATTACATTCAACGTACAAGGGTGATAGCTGTGAGTGAGGGGTTTAGAAGCTGCAAAACGGTCCAAAGCAAAGCACTCATTTCTGAGAGGCAGGATGTGGCAAGACTGTTAGATAGCATACATCCCTTTAATTTTCTGCTACCAGTTCAGGCACTTTTTGTGAAGAGCTAATTAAGTTTACACACTGGACAGAGTCTGGGATATCATTTTTGTTATGTTTATTGGTGGCATAGTTTCATTTGAAGTGACTGTCCTTGTACTTAAAGCTGGAAATGATTTTTTATTCTCACAGTTCCTGGGAGGAGCAGGTATAGTAGACATGAGCAGCGATGATCCCAATTGCCACTGAAGTTATGCTGACTTGTAAAAACTGTTCTTGGGATCCTAAATGTTTTTGTGTCAAGTGAACTTGAAAGTTTGATGCCGATTTTCCCATTAGTTTTAAGTGCATTAGGTTCCCTGCTAAATGGTAAATGTACCAGATTACTTTTTGGAAACTTCATTACATTAAATGGAACTCTGCTACAGGTATATCTGCTGGCTTGCTACTGATGTCAGTCATACTATCTTTAAAGAGAGCTAATTTAAGCTAAGAAGAAAAGAACATTTTAGGTGAGTGACTAAAATAAGCCTGAACACAGCATTGTACAACAGCAGTCAACTGGAATTTTCTTGGAACTGCCTCTGTACTGTCCTGCTCTAGATTCTTGTATACAAAAGCAGGCAGTGAGCAGGATGAGACGTGGAATACAAAAATAAGATTAAGCAATTCACAAATGATAAAATAAGGCCTCCTGTGATAATTCATGATAATAATTGAAGCAGGCAAATTGTCTTGAGTAGGGGCATTTGATTTTTAAGCTTCTACTTTGATGGTCAATTTAGGCTTATAAAACAAAGCTTTTTCATGGTGTACAAATGCCTAATGATCTGAATCTTTTCTTCTTCTAATTTTATACTATTTGAATGTGTTGTGGATTGAAATATGTTACTGTTTTTAAACAGAAGAAGCTACAAATGAATTTGCATATGGAATTAGAAGGAGGAGTGTGCATGGTTTATATATGTGGGTAGGCCAGAGCTTCAAAGCTATTTATTTTTCTTAAACCCAGCTTCTCCATTTGGAACGGTGCCAATGACAATCCCAACTTTCACTAAGATACATTCCTTCAGAGATGAATTAATTCGTACACCAGAGATTGAGAGCATCACCTTTGTATTGCTAGAAGCCCCAGATCAGGTGGGATTTTAGCTCCTGGGTTTTTCATATAGAGCGAATTAAACTGCTGGAAAGAAAATCTAAAGGTCATCTAGCAACCGAGGCTTGCTTTTTTTTACTAATACTGAGTTCTTAATCTAAGTACATGCACGCACACTCTGCACACTCCCCTCAATGCCCCAAAATTTGTCACCACCAGCAAACTTAAATCTACCAACTTTATCCTGTGGTGAAGTAACCTTCCCATGCTAAGAATACAAAGTAGACGAAAATAATGTTGTCTTATATTTTCTGTTTTAAGTGTTACACAACCAGTTGTTGCTGTACTAGCCTGCTATTTTTTGAAGGAGTGAGTTTTGTCAGCTGTTGTCATTGAGCTATTGACAGTCATTAGAAAAGTTCTTGGACAAAACTCAGAAATAACTTTGGGAATTTTTCTCTGCTATCTCTTTAATATACTGATACATTACAGAGATAATGATCAATATATGTGAAATGTGAATGCACTAGTGAGGATTCCAACTTAAAATGGGACTCAGGAAAAAAAATGACGGTGTGTTTCTCCATTTTTCAGTTGGTGTCAGTGAGGAAAGTGAAAATACACCAAAGTGACAATACCCAGTCACTTTGAATCCCATTCTTACTGCAGTCCACTTGCTGCTATTTATCGGCAATGTGAATTGAATCTGATGATGGATGTGTAAAAAAATGATGCTGCAACATCTAGGTTAACTATTGCTGGCAAGATCAAAGCTCCCAAGCTGTCTAGGTAGTTGTATGGATACACATTGCCAGTCCTCTGCAGTGAAGTTACAGGAGTGGTCACAGTTTGGGAAGAGGCAGCTACTGCTGTATCTGCCATCTCTTTGCAGATTCTGTCAGGAAGGGAGAGCAGCTTTGGCATGTGTTTTAAATAGGAACAGAGAACCTGTATTTCTTCACGGTTTCCCTCTCTTCCCTTCTCATGTTCTGGCCGGTGTGGCCTCTTTAGATGACCTTTCTGTCCACCAGTCCCTGAAAGATTTCTGCTTCTGGAATCTTTCCAGTATTTTTATAAAGCTGTAAATGGGCTGATGAATGCCAGAATGCTTAGTGTAAAAAATTCTTCTTTGGTTTTATTGCCATCTGATCAATACTAATATTTTATGTTCTCCCTGTCGCTCCTGGTCCCCAGTGTATTTTGCTTTAAATTCTTCTTATGAATTGCTGCAGTTTGGATGCATGAGCCCCCAGAATGGAAGCATTTGTAACGGGGTAGTGCAGCTATCCTTATCTGCTGGTGTTCTCAGCGACATGTTCTCTTAGAAGTCTGGAAGGAAAATTTTGTTTATTGCAAGAGATGACATCCAGAAGGCAGAATGCCTGAACTGGACTTGAAATGAGGCAGTCGGGGCCCTTCCTCCCCGGGCGTGGGCAGCAGATGGCAGTGTGAGTCCGTAACAGTCTGAGCAGAGAAATTCAAGCTAAAATCAGAAAAAATGAAAAGAAAAATTATTTATTTTTACTCTGTATTAGTCTTCTGACCTAATCAGTAAAAAAGTCATTATTCACACAACACTGGGCAATATGCATTGTAATTTTTAACAAATAATAGGAAACTGTTAATGTTTTCACAGGAAATACAGTTCTGTCTTGTGCAGCAATGGTCATTTATCACTGCACTTTGTGAAATCACTCATTTGTTCTAATTTGAATGTAAATGACTCTAAGGTTTTACAAATAAGGTGACAGACTCACATAAATGTAATTGCAGGGTTCATCTCTCTCTTTTTATATATCACTCATTAAGTTATGAATTAAATACATCGTATTAAACCAGGGGCATGTCCAATGATGATATTGTAATGGCAAATTACTCTATGCTATTAGAGGTGTATTTTTTATTCATGGACATTAATTTGTCATTAAGCAGCATTAGTTTAGCACTTTTATGTGGAAGACGTGACCTGAAAGAGGAGACTTACAGCTCTAATGTGAAAGAACAGGAATATAGGCACCAGAATACAGAGGGGTTTTTACCTCCCGTAAAGAAGCAGAGGGAAATTTTACTTAAATTTTCTTTGATCTACAACACTTTTAGTTGTGTTAAGCCATTTTAGCAAAGGTGTTTCTGAAATGAGAAAATGCTTTGATTATAAAGTATTTACAATATGGGAAAAGCCAGAATGCTAAGTACGAAACGGTGACTATAAATCATTTGTAACCTATGAACCTGAAGAGAACATTGGGCTTGAAGTGAGTTACAATCTGATTTTATCTCAGAAGTATCACTGTGGTAGAGAGTTAATTGTTCATCTTTTCTTTCCTCTATACTAGCTTACCCAAAATATAACTATTTTTTTTTCATTCTTCATTACAAGGTAAATATCTTTTACCTCTTGTCTACTTTGTCTGTTTTTAGATAAACTATTATTATTTTCACAGGGGTCAATTTCAAATTCTAAATGCACTAGCAAAGTCTTTCTTAAGAAAATGAATGAGAAAATGTATTATTTGATGGAATTTCAGAGGCAACTTAGCAGCTGAAGTATTTAAACTAAGGAAAATAGTGAGTGACTCAGTCTGCTCTATCTTTAAAAGATGTCAAAAAGACCTTGTAAATTTTATTGTATTATTTCAGTCAGTTTGATAGAAGAGGCTTTCAAAACCTTGTTTATTTAATGGTGAATATGGACTGAAGCAATGAGGATCCAAGTTATGCATTCTCCAGTTACGCAGTATTTGCATTTTAGTCTTTTTGGTAGACCATCTCTCATTAAAGGCAAAAGAAATCTGGACTTGATACAAACCTGTGTATTTGGTAGCTGATGCCCTGCCCCATCATTTTTTATGTTTTTCTGATGGCTTAATCATTACTGTTTGATCCATCTACCTGAACTGCTTGCAACATACTCAACTAATTGTGCTAGTTAAGAAGGAAGATTTGTAAGGAAAATTACCTAAGCCCAAGTTATACATAAGTAGTTTCAAAAATGGAAGTACTCCAGATTATCATCTCTTTTTAACTACTGTTAAATACTATTTCAGTACTTAACAGAGAGACATTTTTTGCTAAACCATTTATGTTTATAGGGGACCACAAAGAAAGGAACAAGTTCCATGTCAGGCTGTTGATGTTCTCCAGTAGATCTCTTAGCAGCAGAAAATGAAACAGCATTTTAGCACATTGCATCATTTATGGTATTTTGTTTGCACAACTGCATGAGTAGAATTTGTATTTTGCTTCAGAAGAGTGATGTAGACTAAGTCTATTTAGAACAAACACACCCTTTCTGTCCAGGGTATTGAATAGGCCTTGAACCTAGAATGAATATAAATGCTGTAATGACTTACTGAATCTTCAGCCAATATGTAATCAGAGCTCTGAAAGTTATAAATTGTCCTCATTCATCTCACTAATTCTAAAAATTAAAGATCCAAGTCTAAAGATTAGTGGCATCAACAACTTTATTAACCATCGATAATGTCCTGCAAGTGTGTTATTTCAAACATAAAAAACATGAGAAATGTCTGTAACTTCATTCGCCCATTTTCTTGTGTAATGTATTCAAAACATCTGTTTATTAATATGGAGGAAGTCGTTGCTAAATTTCCCATCTGTTTAAACATAGTTTTACAAAATTTGTGGTTTCTATCACAGAGTGTGTCTAGCTGTATAGGCATTAAATATTAAACCAGGACTTTTATTTACAGTTCAGTAGGAACTGAACTGGTAACACGTGGAATTCTTTCTACAGTAATTTTTATGGGCACTGTTGTGTCCTCTGGGTTAGAGAGGTAGTGATATATTGGCTGAACTTTTCCTGTAAACACTTTGACCTTTGTTGTGAAAGTTTTCCAAGCTTTACAATGGAGTTTTTTTCTAAATTTCATTTCAGTGTTTTCTCCTTGTTTATTGCATGCTGTTTCTATTCTAATTATATATGTAAAGGGCCTTGAGTTTTCATAGCATCTCAGCACACCTGATTATCATTGGAAAGTATTGTAGTAACCTCAGGTATGTTCAGTTGCCAGCAGTCACTGGGATTGGAATTCCAGCTGACTTGAGGTGGCATGTTGTGGACATGAAAAACACTAGGGGGACAGGCCTACTGTCATACACCATGCCCCAAATCAGTGTTTATATGTGTCTGTATTTTGGTTTTGCCTGCCTCTCAGTATTTTTACTCATATTTTTAGCATTGCCATCTTCATGGGGAACTGAAGTATGTAGGAAGTATATGTATGCAATGGTGATGTCCAGGACCCCCGAGATTGCTATTGAAAGTTTACTGTAACCAAACACTTGAAATTATTTCACTACCCTAGGTACTATTGTGAGTCTTAACTTCCACTGTATTCCTAATCAAGTTCTGGACTCACATTGCACCATTCAGCCCTGGACCAAAACTTGAACAGGTTACAGAACTTCTTGAAAAGGAGCAAAACAAGTAGCATAAAGGATCAGTGTGTGTGTGGCGGATATTTTGAGGTGGGGGAAAACAAACAATGTTAGGCATATGTAACCTTTTATAAGCTCTTTATAGGATTTTGCTTTTAAATGTGGTTGAAGTCTTTGAATGTCTTAGCAGCGCTTCTTACTGACATTTGTATTTGAAAAGGACCAACTTTTATAACATTGCATAGAATAATTGTTGGCTAAAAACTTTTTCAGTAAGCTGTATTTAATTTTTGAAAGCAGTGACTGTTCTGCAGAAGTATATTCTTTCTGAAGCAACTGAGCTATGTCCCATCTTTAAATGCCCTTCCAATGTTCTGTGAAAGAGTGTCACAGGATGGGTGAGGTTGGAAGGTACCACAGTGGGTCATCTGGTCCAGTCTCCTGCTCAAGCACGGTCACCCTAGAGCACATGGCACAGGATTGTGTCCAGGCAATTCTCAAGTATGTCCAGTGAGGGAGACTTCACAACTTCTCCTGAACAACCTGTTCCAGTGCTCAGTCACCTGTACAGTAAAGAAGTTCTTCCTCATGTTCAGGTGGAACTTCCTGTGCATCAGTGTGTCTGTTGCCTCTTTTCCTGTTGCTTGGTACCACCAGGAAGAGCCTGGCTCCATCCTCTTGGCACTGTCCCTTCATATATATTGTTGAGGTCCCCTCTCAATCATCTCTTCTTGAGAATGAACAGGCCCAGTTCCCTCAGCCTTTCCTCATAACAGAGATTCTTCAGTTCCCTAAACATCTCTGTAGCCCTTTTCTGGACCCGCTCCAGGAGTTCCACATCTCTCTAGTACTGAGGAGCCCAGAACTGGTCACAGCTCTCCAGAGCTCTCTCATGAGGGCTGAATAGAGGGGCAGGATCACCTCTCTCAACCTGCTGGCAATGCTCTTCCTAATGCACCCCAGGACACTGTTGGCCTTTTTGGCCACCAGGACATGCTGCTGGCTCATGGACAGCTTGCAGTCCACCAGGACTCCCATGTCCTTCTCCATACTGTTGCTTCACTTGATTCTGTTGTGTTTAGAGGGAAATGCTGGAGAGGTGCCTTTCAAACTCTTCAGGATTGAGATCCTGGAAAGTATCTGTAGTTGTGAACACTCAGAAACTGGGCCTAAAGTGATCTATTCAGCTTTTAAAGGTGGTATCTTTAAGGTGAAATCATGAAGTCAGTGAGAATTTCGCCATTTGGTTGTCTTAAATATTTGGTGCATTGATTAAATGCTTTTCTCTTCTCTTTCTGTGGAAAAAAAAAGGCTTTATGCTAAAGCAAGGGATTCTGACTGTAAGCTGTTTGAGATTTGAGAGTGAGGGCAGAAAATAAATTTTTTGTTCTTGGTATGAACTGCTAGAAACAAATGAACAAGAATCATCATGATCTTTGAAGGCTCATACGTTCCTGCTGGTGCTTGGCAACTTCAGCAGTGTGAACATTCACATGTATTAGCTTTGGGAGGACCTGTGGCTTGTTTGGCACTACTGAAGGTCGGGTGTAGGAAATGTCAGAGTGATGTTGAGTCAAGGCCTATTTTTTACATTTGGCCTTCACCCTTGCCAGGTTTTCTAGTTTTGAAAGTCAGACTTACAATAATCTCTGGCTGAAAGAATGATAGGTAAGTCCCTAGTCAGTAATGCTTAAAATATGCTTAGCCTGGAAAAAAAAAAAGGAGGCTCAGGGGAGACCTTACCACTCTCTACAACTCCCTGAAAGGAGGTTGTAGCCTGCTGGGGGTCTGTCTCTGCTCGCAGGCAACCAGCAACAGGACAAGAGAACACCATCTTAAGCTGTGCCAGGAGAAATTTAGGCAGGACATTAGAAAAAAAATGCTTCACAGAAGGAGTGATTTGCTGTTGGAACGGGCTGCCCAGGGAGGTGGTGGAGTCACTGTCCCTGGAAGTGTTTAAAAAAAGACTGGATGTGGCACTTAGTGCCTTGATCTAGTTGACAAAGTGGTGTTATTTCATAGGTTGGACTCGATGATCTCAAAGGTGTTTTCCAACCTAGTTAATGCTGTGATTCTGGTAAATACAAGCAAATTCCTCTTGATCCTCACATGTGTTATTTTTTTTTTAATTCAGTGGTTCTTCCAGATTTTTTTCATTCTTTTACTTTTCTGCCCATTTATGGCCTACCACTATCCCTTTTAATGCTGTTTGCCTCCTGAAATTGGTTCTGATTATTAGATAGTAAACCTTATAACACAGCTCCTAGTTGTGGGACAAAGAGATGTTCCTTTCACTGCATAAATCTGGGGAAAGAGAATTGTAGAGAGTTTTTTTTTACTGGGGTATAATGCCTATACAATACATGTTGCAGACATTTTGCTGATGTATTGAACTGTTTATATAACTTAAAATTCTGTTAAAGCTGGTGAAGACAAGAATTATCTGACTACTAGAGCACTGGACTGGGTTCCAGGCATTTGAGGTTCTGTTCTTTGTATATTCTGCATCATGGGAAATCTTTTAAATTATTCTTCTGCTTTTCCTTTTTTCCTCTGTAAAATGAGAATTTGCCTTGTTTTAGTGCTATAAGCAACAAAAATAAAATTCTTAGTGATTTTTGAGCTGAGGTCAGATATTGCAGAAGCATAGAGATACCTGAACAAATAACAGTTTTCTAAATAAAATGGAAATGTTGCCTTTTTATGATTCACATACTTACAGTCAGGTTCTTTTAACTGCTGAGTACTCTCATATCTTCCTGCAGCTGCACCAAGTCTCCTGCTTTTGAGAGGAATGAGAAGCCATTATAACCCCAGAGGTCAAATTGCGCAAATATGTCCTTCTTTACCTGAACAGGCAGTTGCCAAAAAAACTTGTTTTATTGCAGTCATTTTTTTTTTTTAATGCAGAGCTGCAAAATGTACATAATCCCATGAAGCCAATGCAAACGGTCCTGTACTTTCTAGTTCCTTGTCCAGGGTAACTCTGATCCTACATTCACGCACCAGAAACTATTTTCTGAAAATTTAGTCAGAGCTTTTTTTCTTTCGTATATTCTCTCCATGTTACAAATATCTTTGCTCAAGATCAAATCCTCCAGGAGTCTTCCTTTAAAAAAATAAGTTGAGCACCTGAAAATCCTGCAAGGTTGGTTTTCCATCCTGTAGTATTTAAGTATCCTTAAAGTTTGGACTTCAGAACTGGGACCAGTATTTGAAGAGTAGCTTTAAAATGTAATGTTGAAGCAGTAAGAGGATTTGTTTCTTTTATTGGGTGGTACTGGGTGTGCATTTTATGACATGAGCTGCTTTTTTTTTGCAGCAGCAACACTGTTCTGTGAACTGATGTTGCTATTTATGACTGCTTCTTAGTGCCTCCTGATGGCTTATTGGTGTTGTTCCAAATAGAGCCTGGTATATTTTCTATATTATGTTACTGGTTCCGAGATAGATTAGATATAGATATAGATATAGATATACCCACACTTTTTTTTCTTTTTTTAATTACTTAACCAGGAAAGCCTGACAATACTCATGCTGTCCTAGCAGAGTCTTCTGCAGAATCTGCAGACAAAACTTACTCTACTTCAGTTAAACTGTTAACAGTGTTGGATCAAAATTGATTCCTTGAGGACTTTGTTGGAAAAAGTTGCATTGCTTTATAAGTTACCATTATCGACTTCATTTTGAGATTGAACGAATGTCATTGAGCAAATCTTTGATCTGCCTGAGATACATCCTACTAAAAGTGTGTGATATATGAAATTTATGAAACATAACCCACAAATTTCTCTAGTTCTCCTTGTGTTAAGCTTGCCCCATTTTATGCTGTTAATATTTTTTGTAAACTTGGAAAACTGAGCTCTTCCGAGGTTTCAAAGAAATAAAATTCCCCTACTGATGCCTTAAGCCTTTCATACAAGTAAAATGTTAATAGATAGCTTGGGTGATGTGATTCTTATAATGTAGTGATTTCAAATTGTGACCATTTCTGCTTTGTCTATCAAAGTTATACTCATTATTGAGTTATCCTGCACTGGATTCCGCCTTTCTGTAGATGCAGTATCGCATACTGCCTTAAAATTCTAAGGAAGTTTTCCTGCTTTGGGTTGTTTTGCAAATATTTCTGAGACTTGAATTTATCGGTGTTAAACAACCTGTTATTTCACATATTTTAGAAAATTTGTTTAATTCTCTGGTGTTATTAGATGACCAGCTCACTTACAGCTACCCTTTTCCAATTCTAAATTTTTAGATGTGTCTGTTAGCTTTGTAATCCTTAAGCATTTGGTGACAGGCTGTTGCCTGAATCAGGTTTTTAAGAAAAGTGGCCCCTTGCTGGGCTTAATACAGAGCTCATGTATGCATCAATGAAATGTTCCAGAAATAAAATATCATAAAAAGATTATGAAATCATGTTTGAATCATATTATGTATTCTTTGTACATTAACATCCTTCTCCTTATTTATTCCTGGAGTGTTAACATTAGTATATTGGTAATTCTGAATATGCTCCCTGTTTGTTATTTAGTGTAATGTCTTGAGTTGTGAATGTTGCCTTCCTTTTTCTAGTTAGTGACTATGATGCTTTTTATCAGTCTTCATCATTTTTCATTCATATGTATGCAGAGTAGTTGGAGGAGCTATCACTCAGCCTCCTTGAGAAGCCATGTCTTCTCTGAATTGTGATTCTAAATCTCCTGCTATATTCCAGTACTGTTTGCTTCTTGTAATCTCTGGGATTCTTGTCTGGATCTGCTCTCTTGTTCTTTGGTCTGGGGTTTTTTCATGCTGTGGCCTCACCAGTGACGAGTACAGAGGGACAATCACTGCCCTGGTCCTGCTGGCCACACTGTTCTTTATACAAGCCAGGATGCTATTGGCCTTCTTGGCCACCTGAGCACATGACTGGCTGATGTTCAGCTGCTGTCCACCAGCACCTCCAGGTCCTTTTCCACTGGGCAGTTTTGCAGCTGCTCTGCCCCCAGCCTGTAGTGCTGCAGGGAGTTGTTGTGGCCAAAGTGCAGGACCCAGCACTTGGTCTTGTTGAATCTCATACTGTTGGCCTTAGCCCATTGATCCAGATATAACTTGAAACAAGTCTTAAAAAAATCATTGAAATAATTTTCCCCCCAGTAACTGGTATGGAACAGGACCATTACAAAATCTGTTACTCAAATATAGAAAGAAATTAAAGAAGTGATTGGAAAATAGTTTCTGAGTATAGTTTCTCAATAGAAACTATTGGATCATAATTCCCATTTTTAATATGTCATATTATTTCTATCTTGCCTGGCAGACTGAGTGGCTGGTGCTGTGTCTCACTTGAGGACCAAGTTTACAGAGAATTTTCGTGTATTAAATCATGTGATGACTTTGAGCTACTAATGTGATGGTATCAAGTAAAAGGCAGTTTGACTTTTAAGATATTTCATACAAAGTAATTTATAAAGCTAAGGAAGTATTAATGCTACTTTACAAGGTATTGCTGAAAAATCAGGAGTACTGGGAAGAGTTTGTCCATGCAGAAGAATAAGTGAAATCAAAACTGTGAGTGGTATAGAAAAGGTCAGCTAAGATGATCAGGAAGGCCTATTTTACACAAGGAGATTAGAAGAGTTTGCCTTGTTTAGTCTAGCAAAATGAGGGCTGAGGAGGAATATCATTGCTTTCTGTAAATATATCAAGGGAGTAAATGCTGAAGGAGGGAGGAGCAGGGAGAGAAAAATTGTGCTGTTAAATCTAAAAGATAATGATGGCACAGAAACAAATGCATATAAACTGTCTGAGTAAATTAAACTAGAAATTAGGAGATGGAGTCTAAAAATCAGCTAAGCTTCTTGTAGTAATAGTTGGGAACAAGATGGATCTTTCTTAATTTATGATAAAGGTGCCTTGATGAGCTTGTGGTATAGTAGAGGAATAGACCTCCACTTCTGTCTTTTCATGGCCTTAAACTGTTATTACTCCTGTATTCTCATGGCCTTAAGCAGTTATGGGAGCATGTAAAAAAAAAAAGAAAAAACACACCAAAAAAANAAAAGAATAGTATCGTACCGTCCTATTTTTCTTCTTCTTCTGGTTTGTAATTATTTATTTTAACTGCTACTCCTGTAAGCTTTGGGCTTCTAAGGGACAATGCTTGCTCTTTCTGGATTTGTCAATATTAGCAACAAAAACAAAAAAAAGAGAACACTTACCATTAAAAATTACTGGTTGTTGATGCATTAGCCAAGTAGTTTTCAGCTTTCCACTTACACTGTAGTAAATCCAAAGAGCTAGCAAAAATAGAAAATGATAAATCATCTGTAGAGGCTATATTCTGTGGTTTCTGCTGGAGTAAAGAGTATATGTTGTGAGGAATAACATGAGACATGTTATTCCTCACAACATGTTTGAAGAAAAGGCAAGCTCCCATAGTTGGCAAAAATGGTAAATGTTGATAAATCTTATCAAATCCCTGCTTTGTGTTTCTACTGTCTGAAATGGTATAAAAGTGCCGGGTGAAGGATTAGAAGATCTCCATGTTCCTTCATCCCTGTACTTTTATTTGTTAAATAGTACTGATTGCTACAGTTATCTTGCCAGGGATAGCTGGTGAGATGTGAAGCTTTTCATTTGGGGAGTTTCTGTGCCAGGGACACTTAAAACAGTTTTCAAGATTCCTATAGCAGCATCCTTTAACCAAGGGAAAGCAGCTATTGAAACCTCTGCAGAACCTGACCTGTAGTTGTTCCACTGGTACTGTGAAAATTTAACTGTGTAGTCTTAACGTTTCATTACTTTATTTCTTTCTGTGATACATGTAATTGTGTATGCAGATTATAAAAGGTATGTATAAACAGGGTCACCTAAAATATTTAATTGGATTGCCAGTTGAAGATATTTGTACTATTTAATAATGTAGATCAATCTGACTGAATTTCAAGAAAATGTTTGCTTTTTTTTAGTTTTCCATAGGGCATGTTTCACTTTCTTTTTTTGAAGACTGTACGTTTGTGTCATCACATGAGCAATCTGAGAATGTCATGTCTTTCCTCTGTGCTTGTGAAGCTCACAGGCCTCCTCTGTGCCTTCAAAAGAGGATTCTCACTAGCACCAGCCAGCAGAATTAAACTTGAAAACTAAATAGATATAGAGAAACAATAAGTGAGAAGGGAAATGAATTCTCATAGGGTAGAAGGAAAATAATAGGCTGAAATGTTTTGATATTGTTGGTCTTTTACTTAGCTCTAGACCTACTTTGAAATTGCAGCAAGGATGCAAATTAACTTTTCATGCTCAAAGGAGAGAACGAAAGCAAGAATTACAGAAAGTGTTGAGAAAGCAGTGGTCTATCAGAAAAATTATTTGTATAAAATGAGTCACTTAGAAAGCTATCTTTTACTTTGTTTATAAACACATCTGCAGTCTGCACTTACATCATAGTAAGTGTAATCAGTTCTATACATTGAAAAATTCTGAGCCAGCTGTTCCGCTGTGACCAGGCTTCAGCAAAATGCTTTTCATGGTTCAACTGGATGACTTTGGTGTTTAACAGAGGCAAATTTCAATTAAGATCTAAAATACACTTTTTGTGCTTATGCTTATTGTGAAACGTTTATGTCTGTTGCTGTGCTGTTGAGTGTGTGCATGATCTGTTAGTTCTTAGGTAAATGTATGAGGTTTTGCAGAACTAAAACCTTTGATATAGAAAGAAACAGCTAGTACCAGCAGAACTGGATTTCTTTTATCTTAAAATTGTGTTGATCCCCTTTGTTGTCAGGTAAGTATATTTTTGTCACTACAGTTTTTCATTTTGTTACTATCCCTTATCTATTTAGAGTCTACCTTTGCTATAATTTTTGTCAAGGTTCTCTTCTGAGTGGTGCAGCTGGTTCATAGTATTTAATGTGGCAGAGAACCTGGAGGACATAGGGTCAAGACCCTGTTGTACTGAGTGCTGCTTATGGATTTTGAATAGCCATGTCCCTGTCTCAGAGACCTCACACTTGGGTTTGTTGGGTTTTTTTTTTTCAATTTGCTTTAAAGAGGCTGAACCCCTTTTAGGAAAAGGGGAAATAGTGTCACCATGCAACTCTTCTTTGCTACAGCAGTAGGGCTAGTCATTTAATTCCTTGATTTATAACTGTGCTGTAATCTAAATAGGAAGCAGGTGGAGTTACAACTGGGTACGGTACTTTGGATATTAATGGCTTGGTTTGGCAGTGGAATTCTAAAGCTGTATATACTTTTTCTGTTTTAATTATGCATTCATTAAAAGCTTTTATACCCAACAGAATAAAGTAAATATTGTTTGATCTCCGTAGTGTGCTCCCAGACTGTAGATTTGCACAGCAGGGTCTTGATAATCTGAATAAATTGTATTTCCCCAAGGAGTTTATCTTTCAAATAAGGTCATAAAGAAATGCATTCTTTCCCCTTAGTTCTCCTTGTGCTTTTTCTGCTATTTATAACACGGAGCACAGGAATAGAGGTATATTGTAGTCTGCTGTGTACTTGGTTATGATTAACTCTAATTTATCAATCTGTTACATCCTTTTCTATGTCTTGTGCAAGGCAATTATTCTTTAAAGTACGAACGAATAAAGATGGTTTTGGAAGCAATTTAAACACAATGTTTATATCTATTTTTCCTGTTTGACAATTTATCATATCTCTATATTAAAATACACCTCTGTATCAAAATATCACACTGTCAAATAATTTATTTTGAATATTTAATATTGTCATATTTCAGATTATGTTTGTTTGTATTTTCTTTTACGAGGGTTTTAAATGTCAGCTCATTGTTGAATTTTTTTGGCATCCAAAGGTTGATACTACTGAATCAGAAGACCAGTAGTGGGGAACAATGGATTCCCTTACTTCAGTGGGGGATGCACACTAAATAGGATCCATGGGATCTAAGGTAGTTTCTTATTATAGAATTAGACACTGATAAGTAAGTTGGCCAATTTACTAAATTGGTTTAACTTTACTGTGAGATTTCAGAACTATTTCAACTACAGTTTAAAGTGCTGTGTCTATAATTTTATACGTATTTTCTTAGTCTGAATGTGTTTCAGCTGCATATTAGAAGAGATAGGATCACCACCTTTTCCTGATTCTCTTCAGCTCTTAGTGATAGTTTTGCTTATGTTCATATTTCATCCTTCAGTTCAAAAAGATAAGTGGCACAAACATAAAAGTTTATGAAAAAAGGGGTTAAAAGTTTCAATAATTTACATAAGCCTGGTTTGTATTGCATGTTTTCAAAGAATATATACTGCAGTACAGTGCCAGAAGAATGTTGCACACTACTTCAGAATTTTTTAGTTGCTCAGTTAACACAATATAATACAATCTGTGGAAAGCAGAGACTGCCAGTACTCTTACTCATGACCACACTTAAGTTTCCTGTTTAGTAACCTATTCACCGTTTACCAAAGGTTTTGATTCAATTAAGGTTTTAGTGTGAAAAATCTGTTCAAATCAGACTGAGTTGACAGTGATTGCTTGGATCTTTCCTGTGGGGTTTTTTTAAAGCTAGAAGGTAAGGTGCATTTTTCTTGCAACTAACTTACATACTGGATTTTAGTCTGTTTTTGAAAGTCTTACCACTTACAAGAGCAAAGTTATATGATCTGGGGTATACATCAAGCAATCTCAGTGTGGCATTTTTGCCCTCTAGGATCATAACTGAGACAGTAATGTACAGTACTGTATAATCTTGATTTTCTTTTGTAAAAGCCAATGCACTATTTGCTTCTTTGTGAAATACAAACCTGTAGATCAACTCTAACCTTACAAAACTAGAAATGAAAGTTATTGATTCCAGGCCAAGGCCAGTTTTAACAAAACACACTTGCAGTATTCATTAAGACCTAAACTTTCTAAGTTCAGCACGTAACTAACATATTACGTTAGGAAGCATCAAAAATAATCTGAAATTTAGCAATGAAAATAAGTAAACACATAACCCCAATAATAAATAAATAAACACACATACATAAATAAGTATCTGAAGTAAGTTATTACATGCAGTATCGTAAATAAACAACTGGTGAGATTTTATTTATACATCCATGAGTATATTTGGCCTCTTCAACTGTCAGACAGCTTTCATAAAAACAACTTCAGTCGTTGCTGTTGATTTGAGGGGACAGGGGAGTTCAGAGGATCATGAAAAATATCCAAACCAAAAATTAAGTCTTATCAGTGTCATTCAGATTTCACTGGAAATGTGAAGATTTTTCAGGAGTAGATTGCATTTGTGTGTCTCATTACTGGTTCTCTCTAATAAGGAAAGATTTTATTATGTTCTCTCCAGTATTGTCCTCTTCTGAATCCTGCTAAAAGCCACCTCTCCTTCTCAACTGATGCTTAGTGGGGTTTGACCAGACGTGTATTTTAGTGGGGCTGTTGATCCTCAGCTCACAGTGCTTGATTCTTTATTTGTTTATTTATGTGTTTATTTTTATCTTCCCTAGACATAGCCCTTGACCACAAAAAAGCTCAATAAATACACACTGAGCTCTTTTAAATTTCTTTCTGGCATTTGGGATTTATTCAATGAGCAAGTTCTTTGACAAGATAGTTTTCTAAACCAGGGACAGTAAATTGTGGTTGTTGCTTGTCAAATACTGTGATGTTTGCTTTGATCAGACTCCTATGTGCTGTTCCACCATTGCATGGCCATCACAGGAGTGGTGTTGTGAGGTACCATGTGTGATCTGAAGGTATTAAATCACCAAGAAAGCACACAGACCAGATACTTCTCATGTAAAATTCATTCTTTTCTCCTTCGTTCTGCAACTGCAGATTTATCCTTGCCTCCTCTATGTTAGTGTGAGGAGGAGCTGACACTAGAATAACTGTGGCTTTTGGGATGATGGCTTTTAGTGCTTGTTCTGACAATGTAAAGAACTTATCTTTGTTCTTCCAAGAAAACCATGTGAAACTCTTATACAGCAATCTAAGTAGATAATGAATAGGATTCATCTTTAGTGTACAACTCTGCTAGGGAAGGTGCACTGTTCAGACTGGGAGATTATGTAACAAGCAGGAACCTCCACAGGAATTTGATTCCATTTCCTCCTGTACTGACTCTAAGCAGGTAAAAAAAATTCTTTCTCCACTCTCCATTGCATATGCATAAACAGCTCCACAGTCATTGGGATGGGCACCCAATTCACACGTTCAAGATGTAGTCCATAAAACATTCCAAAAAAACCCCTCTTCGCACTTTCCCATCTTCCCTGTTGCTCTGCTCTATCTGCCAGCCGTGCAGCTCATTTGACATTTACAAGATTTCTTGTCAGTTTCATTTGGTGCTGCCATTCCATCCAGCAGAGCAGTGAAAGTGAAATTGACTTAATTTAGTCTGTTTCTCTTCCTTGCTCCAGTCCCCGTGTTAACTCACCAGCAAAGTGAGACTGACGAGGCTCCTTGTCATTCTCACACATGGGGCTGGTCAAGGAGAAGGCGGCTGATAGGGAGCAATGCGATAAATTGGAAGATGAAAACCAGGATTGCAGAGGAGAGAGGAAGAGAGGTGTGAGCATGCAGCAAGAACAGAGAAAACGGGTAAACATGATTATTTCCCAGGTGCCCCAGGTACTTTTCTCTAATACAGGTGAATTGTTGGCCTCTTCCCTGAAGGGAGCAGTGTGGTCTAGAACTGCAGTAGTTAGTTGTCCAGGTACTAGTTTACGCAGGATGCCAAGTTGAAAACATAAGCCCATAAATATAGGTCATCTGTTGGCAGGATGGACAAAGCTTCCTGCCTTGAGCTACTGCAGCTTTTATTTCTTCACATTTTCAGCTGCCAGAAGGAGAGGGAGAAAGGAGGCCAGCATCCACTATATGTTGATGCCAGTGGTTGGAGAAATAAAAAAGGGTTCATTTGTTCATTGAAGAAAAATTCATATGTAATAAAATGTAGCTCAGCATCTTGTGTTTTGTGAGGTTTCATTGAACAAAAAGTTGTACACCGCAGGTGCTTTAGTTCAATCAAAACAGTAAATAATGAACAAACAATTGCTTTGTAACAAAACATTGTAGTTAAAAAATACATCTTTTAAATCCACTTGTTAGCTCCGGTGAACTCTTGACATGCAGTGTAAATCATGCTGGTTTATTATATTATGTACTAATCCATATTTCTTACAGATGCATTATGCATATATAACCTTAGAAGTTGCAATATAAATTAGTACTATCATATATATTTGCATATGCACTGGTAACACTTACATATACATTCTGAATGAGGCTGTGTTAATTAACGTCAAGTTATATTGCCTTCCTTCTCCACAGCTCCAAAAGAATAACCTTTTTTCATTATCTGAGGCTTGTGGATTTTTATATTCTCTGGTTTGTGTTTGGGATTTTTTTTTTGTGACCTGTATTTTATTTTCTTCATCCATTTAGGAATTAAATAGTTTTAATTACTTGGACCTGTACAAGCTTGCAGATCTCTTCAACCTCACTTTGCTGGAGAATGCAGTCATTGGCTTCTTAGTAAAACATCTCTCTGAGCTATTGAAGAGTCATCCTGAAGAAGTTCTGGCACTCCCATACTGTCTTCTTCGAGAGGTTTTTAAAAGCGATAGACTCACTTCACTCAGTGAAGAACAAATCTGGCAGGTAAGGAGATTGGTGAACAACCAGAATGTGTGACACTCTATAAACCATAGCAGTAATCTGTTGTTTTGAAACCCTGGAGCAATCTCGAGGGAGAATAAGCACTTGAGCAAAAACTGTGAATAGCAACTGAAGGAAATTTCTGAATGAAATTCTAAAAATGTTGTGTTGTGTTAATGCAATTACTTTGTTTGAAAGAGAAATTTGTCATGCTGTTTAACTTCTGCTACTTAAATACAGCCAGAGATTTTCCTCCAGATCCAACTTCTTTGGTGGGAAAAGATGGTTGATGCATGCAACTCAATTATAATTGCCTCTGATGAGCCTAGTGTCATGAGTCTGGTGGCAAACCTGCTTCTGCCATCTCTCTCATTCACTTCAGACAAATTTAACTTATAACATCAATAGTCATTGAAGTTGTTTGGGCCACCACAACTGACTTTGCCTGAAGCAAATGAGAGAATTGTCACACAGGCAGCTCTGCTCCGAGATGAGTGGAGGCTTCAGTGGAAGGTTTGTGGCAAGAAGCTGGAGATGGCTTCCTTCTAAAAAGCTGGATCTAGAAAAGGACCAGGTTGCTAGCCATAAAGTATTAACAAGGTAAAAGCATTATGTTGTGACCTTTAGTGTGTATGAGCTGGGAGAAAACCTAATGTGAGAAAAACACATAGCCTACTAAGAGAAACACAAAAACTAAACCAAAATCTGTCCTTGGAAACATTCCCATCACATGTCTGTAAAAATTCACTATAGAGTGGAAGGAAATCTCTGTTATATTGATTACCCAAAGACCTCTTTCTGTTTCCTTTTTGCTGTCATGTTTTAGAGAGGAAAGTATTTTTCCATGTATTTGAAGGTAGAAGGAAACTTGGTGAAAAGAAACCTGTGCATTCCTTTTAGGAAGTGGGTCATATTGGTCCAACAAAGACCGTGATTCAGAAGACTGATTTATATTTCAACCCCTATTATTTATCTATTTATCTTCTGGATTATTCTAAGGAAATAACTACATTTACATGCCATTAGTTTCTCCAAGTGTAAAGTGTGTATTCATCAGTTGGATGCTTCATGTGGATGAATAATGTCATGCAGGAATAAAATATTCTTAAAAAAATAAAAATGTCAGGTTAAGTTCTTCAAACCACAAAACCAGTATGAAGATGTAACATAACCCTTCAGTATGATAACAGGCATGTATGTTTCCAAAATTTTGAAACTTTAGATTATGGAGTATGTTACAAAGATGGTATTTTCTGCAAATACCAAAATAAAGTTTGACTTTTCCTGTCCTAGTCTCTGGAGGATGCCTGTACAACAGAACCTGCAGTATACTGCACATGATGATGGGTTGTGTTTGGTTTAGGGTTTCAAGGCATACTACTCTGGAGTCCTAGCCCATATTCCCTTTATCAAAAGCAAGTTTTGATGTACAAGTTTATGCATGGAGCATGGATTATTGGCTGATTGGGTTTTATCATCGTTTCTCTGCAGGGCGGGTGGAATCCCCTAGCTTGGGTGTACTTGGGCTGTACAAGCATAACTTAATACTCGCTCAGTAATGAGCAAGCACATCCCAAGTAACAGGCCCTCTGTAACCTGCTGTAATGATGTTTGGGAAGTGGGAGTTTTTAAATCCTGTCTCACTGTACTGTCCTGCAAGAAAGACTCAGAAGTAATTTTCTTAATTGTGTGCACTCCAGTCAATGAACACTTCATGAGGCAAATATGACAAAGCCTCGTTTTTGTTGCAGGGTCATACTGGGGAGAGATACTTATAGGTAATATGCTGCTTTCTGAGTGACAACAAACTCCACACTGTCCATTTAAGTGTTACCATAATTGCCTCTCTAAAGGTTACTAATGCTCTTCCGAAGAATTTTTTTAAACTAGTTTTCTGCTGCAGGCAAAATGTGCATGCATCTTTTTAATTCAGTTTGTGAAACCAGGAATAAATATATATTTATAAATATTCCAGGTCCCCAGAATGGATTAAAAGACACATATAAATATTTACCAATTTGGGCATTCAGAAGGCAATAAGAAACTGGTTTTTTGCTTTATCTTAGTAAATAAGTAATTCCCTCATAGTCAACCCAATAGAAGAAAATCAAATCAGACCAGCTATATTGCCTCAAGTGTAGTTAAGTTCATCATTTTTGCTAAGGTTATAGTGGTAATGCAATATACCATGGAAGAATCTAATATTCAGCCCAGGGTGAAGATTGGGTATGCCAGAGGATTAGTGTCAGGGTGCTTTATAGAAGTGAAACTTGATGGACAGGCTGGAGACAGATCTACAGAATCTCATTAAATTGCTGAATTGTTCATTACTGAGCACTCTCACTGTAATAAAGTGCTCATTGACTTTGACAAATCCCCATCCCATGTCTTAAGGAAGAACAGCAAAGCAAGAGGTGTTGGGGAAGCTGGAGGAAATTGGCACAAAGTGGGGCAGATAATAGAAAAGCTGATGGGGGGGATGCTACCATTTGATTTATCTGTCTTACCTGTGACTAGTGTGGCCTCTGCACACACACACGGCTGCGTGTCACAGCAATATGAATTCAGCACGTCCCCAAGGCACCTTTGCTAGTAGGGCTGCCATGAAGCCCTAAGCACAAATTAAAGCTTCCCTCAGAGAACCTCTGGAAAGGGTGCCACTGTCTGTAGTGCACAGTTATTTACACCAGTTTGAATTCCCAATGTCCACTTGGTGATCTGATCCTAGTGCTCATAAAAGATTAAGGCAGTTATTTTAATGCATCAAAATGTGTACATGGAGCGATGCTTGAATACGATTTACAATGAAGTGACTGCAGCTCTTACCTGTCATGCTTTGGATTTTTTAGGCTACCAATTCACAACTGGCCAGTTCTAGTGAGTATGGTGACATGTAACTGAGAACAAACCAAGTCTGAGAAAGGTAAACGATAATATTAGTGGCAGTGTGCTAGGATATGGATTAATGTAGAGTACTACAGTAATTCCTGTTGATTTTTCAGACTCTTTGGCTTGATGTGTCTTATTTTAAGTGGAGACAATAGACAAGGACTATAGTGATGTATTTCTTAAAACAAATAAAAACCAAAAAGCCCACCAGAAAGCCTGTGTAGGCTGTGAAACTGGATCAGTTTATGAGCCTTCACAATCAGGTTTTTTTTTTTAGGTAAGCTAGGCCAGTAATAATGATTATTAGTTGACATAAGATTTGTTTTCAGGTTGAGTTTTTACATTTTATTAGCACATGAGAATATGAAATATTATATTGTATATAAGAAATTTGTTATTTGTCAGCTGCATTAAAATGTGTAAAGTTAAGGCAGTGGAAGAAAGGATTGAATTAAAAAAAAATGAAGAAAACAAAGGAAGAATCCTGAAGAAGGTAGGGGAAAAGAAACTTTTTTTTTTGTTCTTTCTTCTTCATCATGACCTGTGCAGTGCCCTTCTTTTTTCCACAGAAATTTATGGCATGAACATAAATGTCTAGTTTATCTTGAAATGAAAAGTGAATCTTTTCATAATTGGCCATTACAAGAAAGATTCATTGGCTGTACTTTAAGGAAGCAGGAGAATTCTTTCCTTTGATAATTGAAAAAGTAACCAACCCTGTAAGATGGAACATGTTGCCAGAAAAATATGATGATAGAGGCTTGTTGTTGGAACCTTAGCAAGAAGAAAGCAAGCCAAAGATTTAAGTAAAAAACTAATGTTAGCTTTAGTTATGATATAATTATGCCTTGTATTTTTTATTATAAAGTCCAGTGTCATGAAGCTTAAATATTCATATTTCAAAGATCATACTAATAGTTGCAGATAGAAATATTTAACGGATTATTCTGTCTCCCTGCAGTAAATTGGTCAAATGGTTCTGTATTAAATACTGCACTTGATCCTAGGTGGACTCTTAAATCATATTTGGAAAAAAGTTGTAATGTGAGGTCAGTATAGATTGGTTTCTTCCATCTCTCCTACTGCTTAAGTAGGTTGTTAAAGGATACATATGATTTTTAAACAGCTAATATTAAAAGCAGATCAATTTTAGTATTTGTCAATATTTCTTCTGAAGCAAAGGTTAGATGTTTTTCCTTGGTTTTCTTTGGTTTCTTTTTTGTCCTTTTTTTTCTTTTTTTACCTTGCCAAGCAACTTGGTTTCTTGGTAATCAACTGATAAGCAAGCAATCTAGGAAAAATTGGTAAACTGCATGAGTGGTTTATTCAGCTAGAAAGCATGCAAATGTGTTGTGCCTTTTCCTGGGCTAGTCTCCTAAGACATTCCAGCCCTGTTAAATTCCTTGTGTGTAACTTCTGAACTTGTGCTCGTGAAGTACGTGTTCCATGTGTGAAAGTGTAGCACTAGTTATTCCTTTTATCCCTGCGGATGAGCAAAAACAGTGTTTGGTCTCTGTATTAGAGAAGTGTCTTTGCTTGAATAAATAGAAAAATAAAGGACAGGAAGGCTGCAGTGTTATAGGTCAATATGAGTTTTTAATGTATATTTTATAAAAATAATTAAGTGTACAAATCCAGTTTTCTTACTACAGTCCTGTTTATCCTCTTCTGTGCCCTATTTTCAACAGCCTTTTCTTACGCTTGAGCTTCATTTTGAATTTCTTGATGGCATTTGTGAAGGGCCAAAATTATTCTTCAGCAGAAATCCCAGAGTTCAGTGCTGTAAGAAATTTTGTGGTGTACACATTGTGGCAGCCTGCTATGATGGAACAGTTCTGTGCTGATGACAGATCCAAAGACATCTTCCATGCATCTCCAATGATGCACACTTTTACCTATGCAGAATAGCAGTTTCTAAAGTGGGTTGTCATGTTCTGGTACAAGCTTGCCACTCCTTCAGAGCAGTACTTGAGGTTTTTTTCTGTCAATCTTTTGGTATTGCAGAGCAATTTTTAACATAGAGAGACCAAAAGTAATTTTTCTCGGGGTACATATATGTTTTAATGAAATGTGGCCAAAGTGCCTTGCTAAATGTGAACTTAAGTTTTACTGACAAACAAGTAACAACATAAAATATAAGTGAAGGAAAGCATCTCAGTAATCAATGTTGTGTTTAAGCAGTATATTAGCCTTTCACTATTCAAGAAATAAGTTTAAGTGCTCTCTTGGGCAATAAGTGCAATAATGTCTGCTCTAATACTTGTTCCTAGTATTTACCCTAAGCAGAAAACTACCACTCTAAAATGTGGCTGTCAGCCTCTCATCAAGGAAGACATAGAAGAGAAAAAAGGAGCTTGATGCATCTCAAGGCTGAGGTGAATTGGTGAGGCTAAATGAGAAAGTTAATTATTGCCCATGCGTGTTTTGCTGTGCTTTTACCTCCTTCTTTGTACCCTTTTTGTGAAAGTCTACACAAAAGTGCCAGAGAGCCACCTGTGAATCCCAGTATCTGGTGTACTACATCTGTGATGGTTGCACTGTGTGTATCATGACTGGCTGCAAGCAAAATCACACAGTTACCCTCAAATAAAAGTAGCGTGGAAACATAACCTGTGGCAGGCTGTGGGTTTCCTTTTCCTTAGTCTAATCCTCTTTTAAACGTAGGTATCTCACCTGAATTGACTCTGTGCAATGGTGTATTCCTTACAATCTCCCCAGACTGCATGGGATTAATTTTTGTAAGTTTAGGCATGTGCAGTATTCTTGGTAGGACATCCATTATAGATAGGCCAAGCTGGTAGTTGTGGCCCGAGTTCTGCAAGGAGGTCGGTGTCCACTGGAACTGCAGACTGGACAGGGTTCATGCAGGATACAGTGGGTCAGGCAGTGGATGTAGGCAGGGGAAGCTCTCACTGTTCTGCTGATGTGCTTAGGTCACACACTGTTTTCCTGATATAATTGCTGTATCATTTGTAATAGGTAATGGCATTTTGGCTTACAGGGAAAATGAATGCTGTCCCTGTTGGCACTGTTCCCTTATTTTATGAAACACCTTTCCCCTTTGTCTGCTTTGGCTTAATTCAAATGGGTTCTTAATCTTGTCCTTTAGAGTAATATCTTGTGAACTTTATATATGCTTTTGTTCTGAACTTTTAAAAGTTTCAGAGTCCTGTTTTTTGAATGTTAGCCAATATGGTTACTGTTATTTATCAAGTATAACAGTATAGAAAGCAATTTTCTGTATTAAAACTGGGTTTATGTTAGGAGCAACAGTGCGTTTTTCTAATTTTCTTTTTGATATGTGTCAGTTCCAATCAGAAAACTTGATTATTTTGCTGCTATTGCTGTGAGCAATAGAGAATTACTAGAGAGCATTACTTTTGTCTTGCTGTCCTACAGTAATATTGCCTCAATCTATTTATCCCAGGTTCCCTTCAGAAGTGCACAGAGCATCACACCAGTATTTAGGAAGGCTGCTGTGCTCACAGCTCTTGAATTCAGGTCACTTCTTCAGAGAAGCAGTGGATGTGTATTTTGATTTGGAAAGCCAGAAGAGGACACCAAGGTGTCCACACAGCAAGACTTCTTCTGTGTTACTGCATTCTGCGTTTGAATTTGTCTGTTGTGGTGGGGTTTGTGTTACGCTCTTTGTGGCTCGGATCTGTGGAGATTAACTGAAATATAATTGTATTAGCATACAGATATATATGGTTACATAAAAAGAAGGTACTGAAGCTGTTTTGAAAGCCAAGTGTGGTTGGAAATATACATTAATTTTTAAGTTAAAGAAAAGAACGTAAAGTCTGAAATGCACAGATACCATGGATGATCAAATATGTCAGTCTTTTGTTATTATCTTAGTTAATGTCTTCCATTCAGAAATATAAATGTTAGTAATCTTTACTCTTTCAAAATTTTAGTAAAGCTGTTTAACACTGTTTCCAGTGATTTAAGCTTGTGGAAAATGATAGGAAATTAGAAACTCTTCTGAGAATTCCCAGCTCCATATTTCAACAAATTTTCCTTTGGGAGCTGATAGAAGCATTACTATTATTTGTAACCACAAAGCCAAAGAAGATGATGGAAGAAAATTGAATTCCAGGTTTCCTGAAACCATGCACATTGTCACCAATGTGTTAAGATATCCAGAATCTAGTTTTGGGTTTCAGCACCTAAAGTGTGCTGACTTAGATGTAATAAAGTTGCGCTCGTGTGTCTAGACCCGCTAAAAGGTGTGTTAGTTCAGCATGACTGCTGAGATCTCGTTAGCTATTGCCCTGTGCTATCACTCCTGCCCCAGGATCAGGACACTGGAGGCTTCAGGAAGGGGAGGAGGCAAGGAGGTAGAAAAGCAGTGGCACTCCTGCACATCCCTTCTTACTCCAACTGGGACACCCTTGGCAGCTTCCAGATGTGCAAGTGAGCTGCAGAGCTGGGGGTTTCCTTGCCTTGTGAAAAAGGGTTCCTTATACTCCTTTGATCACTTTGGACTCCCTCATGCCAGGGAGAAACAGAAGAAATTACGACAAATACACTTGTCAAAAAGATCTTAAGAAGCTTTACTGTGAAGTGGCTTCCAAGCTAGAGGTCTATGTGGGATAGTAATGACAGATCGAAAGATCACAGTCTCTGAAGTGAAAATCTGTGCTGAAGAGCTTTCAAAGTGCTCCTTTAGGTGGAGCCTATTTTGACATTTGTGTGAAACTCTATAGGTCATAATTTTACAAGATTTATCTGCTAGCAGTTGCAGGTGTTTCAGTTTGCTTGAGGTATTATTTAGTCAGTTTAAATAATAAATTTATATTTGTTTTAATCTTGGAGTGGGGAAGCTCTGACATTCCCAATTCATTAGATAGGTTTGGGATCTCAAATGCAATTACAAATGTGGTCCTAAGTGTTTTAAGTTATTTTTTGAAAGAAATAGCTTTCTTAAAACAATTAGTTGATTTTGAAAAATTAATGCAGGACTCATTTTTAAGCAGTGAGTCAATCTGAATCATATGGGGATTAAATCAAAGTCAGTAAAACTGACTGAGAGAGTGTGGGTTGTTCAGCCTGGAGAAGAGAAGGCTTCAGGAAGACCTTATAGCAGACTTTCGGTATCTAAGAGGGCCTACAAGAAAGGGACTTTTTGCAAGGGCATGTGGTCATAAGGACAGGGGGCAATGGCTTTAAACTGAAAAAGGGTAGGTTTGGATCAGATATACAGAAGAAATTCTTTATTGTGAGGGAGGTGAGGCACTGGCAGAGGTTGCCTCAGGGAAGTTGTAGATGCCCCATCCCTGGCAGTGTTCAAGGGGAGGTTGGATGGAGCTTTGAGCATCTTGGTCTAATGGACACTGTCCATGACAGGGGGTTGGAACTAGGTGATCTTTAAGGTCCCTTCCAACCAAAACCATTCTGTGATTTTGGTTGGAAAATTTGGAGTCCGTGGTTTTGTAGTAACACAGCATGTTGAAAGCCTGCATATTTATAAACCAGCTAAGGAGAGCATATACTTTGAAGTACATTTTTGTGTGTGACCGAAGATATTAATGACATACAAGTCCTGTATAGCTGTTGTAAAGATTATTATAGAAAATGATACATTTTTATGTGATTTGTTGGATTTGCCTATTAAATCCCTAGAAAATTATACCCTAACAATAGGGAAGAAAGGAATAGGAATCCTTTTACATTCAGGTACCATTTAGACTAATTTTCACAGAGCTGAATTGCATTTTTATAGAATTTTGTCAATTTTGTGCCTATTCCATTTTCTAACAATTTTTTACTGATGAAAGCTTGTAGATTCTTGTCTCTGTAGTGAGCTGCTATACTTCTAAAATATATTTCAGAGGGAAAAATAACAAGAGAGGAATAGCAATAAAAACAGTATGTATCAGATGGTGAAAAATTCTTTTCCATTTATTAATTATGTACCAGCAATTTATTTTAGTGCTAAATGTAGCTTTGTAAAGTTTCAATGCATTTTACGTCAACGTGAATGTTTTCTCTAAAAATAAAAATGAGCAATTCTAGATTTTGAAATGGTGGCTCCTGGAGCGAGGTCCTTTTCCACCTTGCATGTTCTCTGTCCTTACCCTGTTTCAGAAAAGATAGATGCTATCATTAACCCTAATCTCCTTAAACTGAAATCAAATCACAGTTAAACAGCTGTGTTTATGAAGAGATAAGCTTCTGTTCTTTGCAGCTTCAGAAAAACTTATCAGATATAAAGCACCTAACAATGTTGGTTCTACCATCAGAAGAAATGATGGAGGATCCAAACTTGAGCATTTTGTGATGCACTTGAAAATGGATGGCAAAAAGTTTTTACCTGAGAGCTTCTTGCCATTTGATCCAGTTATTAAAGAGAGGCAGGTTTTAGCGACCTATGAAGTTGCATTTTAGGAGTGTTTATGATGAGAAGATTTCCTTGTCACTTCTAACTCTCTGTGGCTGGACTTGTATCAAAGGAAAGAATTTAGATTGTGTCTCTGGAGAAAGCAAGACTGAGCCTCTGAATGCCATATTTTGCATTTGGTTTTATTGCTTTTCTTTGCTCTAGTTTTGTTGGCTTTACTTTGTCACCCTCAACACTCCTTTTTGATGATCTTGTTAAAACAAAATTTGCCTTGATTGCAGGAGTAAGTAGAGCCTTTCCAGTGTGATCATTCCCAACTCATTTATTTTATGTGTGTGGACTCCCAGGTGTGACAGCCACTGCAGTGCACAGGAAAACAGAGTGTCTGTGAGTAGTGGGGTAGCTGTAAAGTCTATTGCAACAGGAGCTACACACAAGATCATACAGCTTTTAAATACACACTTGTACATGTGGAGTGTCATTGAGAGGGGTTGCACTGGGCCTTGCTTGCCCCTTCTATCCTAGTGGAAGAACCAGTTAGGTGCGAGAAGCACATTCGTAAATCTGCCTTGGTAGAGAAGCTCCAAATGACTGTAGAGGAAACTCCTCCATAGTTGGAGGACCTGATTACACAAGAGCAGAGTTCTCTTGAAGCACACTATGGGATAGTTTAGTCTTTGTTGCTCCAAGGTTAAAAAAGGATGCAGTGTTTATTGCCTGTGTGGAGATGCACTTTTCAGCTGCAAAAATATTTCAAGTACTTCTGACAGATGATACTTAGGGAACTGTTTTGTCCTCAGTTTCAGATACCTGCGTATCACCAGACTTTGTTCTGTGGCATGAGCAACAAAATTTCCACAGGATTTTTTGTAGTGGAATAAGGAGATTCAATTGGACAGATTGAGGGGACAGAAGATTTTGATTAAAACACCTAATTTGTCTCCTAGTTCCCATTTTGAGAAAGTGGTTAAAATGTAAACTTCTCTCAGGGAAGCCTGAGTTTTACTGCTTATAAATTGCTTTTAGATACTTGGAAGGAAAGTGCTATATAATTTTGAAGTTCAGATTCCCCAGAAGGTGTAAAATGGCAAGCTTTCATGAGCTGTGATAATTTACAACAGCTGTGAGTTTACCTTCTTTCTGTACCTTACTTCACTTTGAGCTCCAGTAGATGAGAAGTTCAGTTTTTCTATTACAGCAATTCATTGCTTTATATGATTCCTTACCATATATAGTGTTATATTTTAATGTAGTTCAGGTAGCCTTTTGTAAAGCTATGATTTGTGATCACAGTTATTTTATAGTAAGTCTAAAGATGGAATATCTTTACTGAGTTTAATCAATGTCTTCTAGGTAAACTTCTTACTCTCATTGCCAGTAAATATAAGAAAGGCAGAAAGTGTGTAAAAGAAGTGAATACAATTCTGAAAGCATACATTCTATTCTTTACTGTTATTATAAAACTGTCATTTTTTTCTATGTGTTTCATAGGAAACACATACATAAAAAATATGAAACTAGGACTCTCTTTCTTACAAACCTTTTTCATAAAATAATGTCCCTTTTGAGAAGGCCACTATAGTTATGTAGCACTAGGAAAGAAGGAAGCTTGCAGTAAAGCACTGAACTGGCAATGCAAGGGACTACACTTGGTTGGTGGAGAGTTTGCCTTTGGATAAAGAATTCCTCTCTTTCTCACAAGGATGTTGTGTAGAAACAATTATTAAAAATTTCTGAGATGGAAATACAGGTGTTTAAAATGTTACTCCTGGAGCTGTTTGATTATGAATAAGAAATCTGCCAAAGATGTGTAGGTTGTGTTATCCTCCTTGCACCTATTGAAAGACTGTGCAGGACAATATTTTTGTCTAGCAGCAATTGGTGATGGATGCTTTACGGCTTAAATGCTTTAAGAAGATAGATCTTATCAGCACTTGATAAAAATTGAGGCATATTTTTAATACATTGTGATTCACTTTAATGCCATTGATTTTTATGAATGTTTGTTACTAATACAGCTGCATTATCTACCTCTGCTTTGATTACAGCACAATATCATGAAATGCATCGTTTTTAGTGCTAGAGACTTCCACCAATAACTTTGTTTGCTGCAGTGTTTTTCAGCTGAAAGATCAAAATCAAATTTCTGCCTCTTGCAAAGTGGCTTACAGACTGCAGGGCCCATGTTCTGAAAGTTGCAGGTTGTCACCTTGCCGTCACGTAGATCCCAAACCAGCAAACCAGCCAACCATAGCATTTCTCATTTAGAACAAGAGTTCCCTGAGTAGTACTCTGGACAAATCCACTGCAGCTTTTGCAGAGCCCGATCAGAGGTCAGGAGGACATACTTGAACAAGTGCTTTCCCTCTCCGGAGATAATGAAGCTTGGTGTTCTCTAATCTTCCTTTGGGGCCATGTATTTGCTGAAGTCAACTCACTTATATTGGCTTCCCTCTTTATTGCCTGAGCCAATCCCTCAGTCCTCCAAGCCCTGTCCATCTGTGAAGCTGAGAGTCTGCATCACAGTGAAAATGTTTGGGTCTGGAAGGATGCATATTTTTTCTTTCCCGCCAGCTGTGATCTCAGTCTTCAGTTTGGGAATGCACTTCAGGGGCACCTGTGTACACAATGCCAGTGCCACTGCTGAAGCAGAAGTCTGGCAATAGTGTGGGGTTGGCTGGGTGGGAGTTGGGGACAAATAGCAGAATGACAGGATCTTTGAATGTGTGCAGTGATGCCTTGTGGTGGGGAAATGTGAATGTGAGACACCTCTCTTTATGTAGAGAAATGTTTACTTTGGCGTCTTCTTCTGCTGCATCCAACAAAACACATGTTTGCAGCTTCCCAAACTCTTACTTCCCTTCTTCACTGGTTTGTGAGGAATGTTTCAGGTTCATTCCCAAGAGTTCACTGTATATATATATATTTCATAAACAGTGTCTTTATACTTGGAAAAGTTTGGGTGTTTCACCTTTCCTGCCACTTCAAATATTAAACTCAGCTGTCAGCTGAGTGGAAGTGTTCTGGGGAAGTACTTCTTGCCAAATCACTGACAAACTGGGCAATTTTGGTCATGCTTCCTTTATCTAGGACTTAGAGCTAATAAATCTTAATTGGGCTGGCTTGATGTCTTCATACTCTCTGAGGGTAGTAAGATTTGCCTCACTATACAAATAAAAAGGACCAGAGAGCCTTTCAACCTCCTTACATCAACAGTAGGCTTCAATAATTGTAAATAGCATCCTGTGTGTCAGTAAGGATGTGCAAGCCTGCTCACATTTTCCTCTGCTGAGGGCACTTCCGCTTAGGTGAATTGTTCTGCTACAGTCCCAAACTTTTAAGGAAGTAAAACTTCCATTCTATAGTGTGAGAAGAGATACAGGACATAAAATTTCTTAAAAGCCTTTGGTGTTTGGATCAAACTTTTCTATCCACTCCCCCTTCAGAAAAATCCTAATCTTGGCTTCTAGAGTGCTTTTTTTTTTGTTTGGTATGCTGATGTGAACATTGGTATGAATTTTGTAATGTTTGACAAACTAGAGAATATCTGATGATGATCAAGATCACAGAACAGAAGATTTACCACTCACCACTTGAAATATTTGCTTCTTTCAGAGGTACGATTCAATTGGATTCTTTTTGTTTACCTCACCTTCCTTACAGCAGCCTTCTGAGAAGGAGAAGCCATATGGCTGGAGCAGGCCAGGTCTGGGAGAGAAAGTGAACCTAGCTGAGGAGGTGCAAGAAATTTGAATCTTTCATTCTTTCCAAATTTAAGCAGCCCCTACATTTTTTCCTTTTTTTTTTCCCCTATTCATTTGTGAGACACTCTGTATCAGTGCCGATGAGTAAGGTAAGGATCACCTATTGGGATTGATTAATTTCCCATCCTTTAAAATGTGGGAATGAACAACCCAACCCACCAGAAAACTAAATATTGATGCTGTCAGTGGCATGATAATTGGTCTCTGCTTTCATCTCCAAACAAACCCTTGCTTCGATTCTATTATTCATTCAAAGAGGAAAAGGGTTATTAATGCAGTGTTCTTTAATTTATTTTTTTCTTTTGTGTGTGTGAGAGAGAGAGAGAACAGAAGAGCAATAATACAATAAATATATTGGCTAAGAGAAAACATTTGCAAGAGATCCCTGCCCATTTTTTTTAATCTTCTCTTATCATGAAGAATGTGAGCTGTGATAAATTGTTCTGCTAATCAAACAGCACTGAAAGGTTAGGTCATTGGAAGTCTTTAGTCATTTTGTGCTTTTCAAGAGTGAATTTGTTAAAGTTATGCTGAATACCCACTTAAAGCCTGGGCTGAAAACCCTACCTGTGTTTCATAACTCTGCACTGTCAGAACCCATAATAAGTCAAACATTCTTTCAGAGGTACTCATAAGGGAGAAAAAACCCTGTAAATTTAAGAGTAATTTCAGATTGTAAATGAAAAAGAGAGGCACGACTGTTCATTTGCACCAATCATGCCTTCCTTTCATCTGCTCTGATTAGGCCTGGTGCGGTTTCATCAAACTACTCCATCACTGAGCTGTCACTCCAGTCGTCTGTTGATTGAAAACAATCAGGGCTCTGATGGCACAATTATTCTGACCCTTTAACTAGAGGCTGCTGTGATAATGAAAGGTTGATTATGATAGTTTGTGCCTCTTTCAGTTTGCCAAGAAGGTTAATTTGGGCATCAGACGGATGTTTAATGGGCGCTTGCTGGCTACACTGAGGTAAATGAGAACGTGCAGTCTTCGATATTGCACGGATATAGTTTGGCTGTCAATCATTGTCATTTTGAGTTTGTGCCTCACACTCTGGAAATCACATTTTATTTTTTCCTTGGGATTTAATTTATTCTGTGCCCTGAGGAAGTTCTTTCACTCTGTGACCTTCACAGTAGCTTTCTCTGTCTTTTTTTGCTTCCCTCACATGGAGCCCAAAGGCATAATACATCTAGAGAAACGTTTTTCTTTCATTTTTCACATTAAAAAAAAAAAAAAAGGAAAATTTAACATTCCTGTTTATCAGCTCAGCCTGAACAGAGCAAATGTTTTAATTCTGATTGTAGAATCCAAATGTGCAAATGGAAGCACGCCTGCTTGCTAAAGCAGTGCCACACAGGGAGCTGCTTACGTAGACACACATTTGTAAAACTGACAAACAGGTAATTTAAAAATGTCTCTGTCTAAAGAGGGTGGGGGATGGCACAGCTTTATTTTCACAGGCTACACGCATATGCCTTGGCTCAGTGCTTTGTAAATGTGGTCTCAGTCACTGTATTGCAACTTTTTGGGTTAGAAAGTCTCTCTTCAGGGTTCAGGGGCAAAAGGCATTTCATTGCTGATTCATAGATTATTAATATTTACTGTGTTCAGATTGAGAGAATCATATGCATAATTTTGTAGTTGTTTGGCTCAAGGTGCAAAAGAAATGCAAATACCTCATAATTTTGATTGTTCCACATGCAGCTCATTAGAGTCTTATTTTTATGCACATTTTAAATTAAAAATAAAAAGAAGAAAAATATTTCTATCTTTAAAGCTCTCTTGCATCTAGGCTCAAGACACTCATTTTCCATGCTGTCCACAACTATAAGATAGTACCTGATTGATAAAATTGCAGAGTGAGTCTGGAGGCTGTGCTGAGTGGTTACTAACTTCTAAAAATATTCATGTGTAACTCATTGCTTTGAAAAATTGTGTGCGTACAGTTTTTTGTGTGGTGGGATTTTTTTCCCCAGCAACAATTCTTACATTTTTCTTCCTACATGGGTGATACAGACCAATTTAATTCATCCTGCTTAAAATACTTAAATGAATATCCTAAACCCCCTGGGTTTTGTCCTCTTTAGCCTCTAGAGAGAGAGAGGAGGACTAAGACCCTTTAGAGCTCCAAATTCAGGCCCTTTGGAAATCCCTGTTCATTTTAGATTAGGTGAAAGTTCCTCCGTAGCCCTCAGTGGACTTTGTTTCAGAGCTTCAGTAAATGTTCTGGTTTATCCATAGGTTCTGCTCCTGTACTTGAAATGTGAAGAGCCAGGGTGTTGCTGACAATTGCCAGCTGAAATGTGGTTTTGAGACAGGAGGTCCCAGTCTGGAACACCTCAGGCTTGCTGAGTTAAATAAAATCCAATAAAAGACAAAATTATGTACGAGTTTACAGCCAAAATATATATTTCTAGTGTTTCAAAGACCAAACAAGTAAATTTCAAGTTTTGCTTTTTGAAGTTCCCTTGGTGGTGCTTTAAGGTGATTGCTGTAGTAACTGTGTTTCTTGCACGACTCTTCTTGGCTTCAGAAATCAATAGGATCAGGTCTATAGCACTGTCCAATATGCTAAGGAGACAAAGATACTAATTTTATTTTTTTCTTTTCTGGCCAAAAATTTTTGCTTCTGTTAAGGAACAGAAGAACTGTTCAGGTGAGATTTGTAGTTTTTCCCTTCTCCTCATATAATATCATCATCAGATTGTCATGCACAAATTGGGTCATTTGTGTTGCACATATCAGATCTCAGTCCAGGAAAATACATCTTTGCACTTTTGTTTCCATATTTAAAATTTTGTTTTCTCCTAAAATGAGAATGTTTACTAGGTTATTATAATTAAGATTTCCATTTGTTTTAATAAGACAGTGTGAATTCATTGCTTTAAAATCTTAGAAAATTTGTTTCTTTCTGTTTGTTGTTGCTAAAACAAACAAAATGCAAGAAAACCCCCTAATTTTTTCCACTGCTGTCACTTTTTGACTTCATCTCATTTACTAGACACCTTGGATGATATAAAGTAGCATATTTGCAGTCCACTGGGCTGCAACATGAATACATCAACTAAAGAGCAGACCAAGATGACTTTTAATAGAGTTCCTGTGGCCCCTCACACGGAGCCCAGGCTTAGAAAAGTTTTTCTTTCTTGGAGCTCTGTCAACAGAAACTTTCCCTGCTGCTGACTTTGTGACTTAGAGTAGTTTCTAAGTGAACCTGAGTCTAATAAATATGAGTATGTCAAGCTTTTTGCACTCATGAAGTAGCTTGGCTTTTCTGATTAGAAAACTTGGTGTGATGTCAAGTGAAGGTTTGGCACCTTTCCCAGCAGAGTGGCTGGAGAAGGATTGCAGGGGATGCTGAACAGGCAAGGCACAGGCGTGATGGGCTCTCTTGCTCCCTGGGATAGCTGGCAGCCCAAAGGACCAGGTAACTACTTCTTGCAGGGTTATCTTCAACAGGAGTGAAAATCCTAGTTCAGCTTTAACCTCCTCTACCTCTGTGGCCTCTCCGGCTGCGGGATGTGTGTGGTGTGTGCACCATTAACAGCAGGGAGGGAAGAACTGTGCTCCAAGCCTGCGTGACTTGGGCTGTTGAAGCACTGTGCTGGAAGCAGAAGCAGGTGTTGGAAAAACAATGAAATCGCTATCCAACATGCAGATGTACTTTGATGTGTGCTCCAACTGTGCCACGACATATTTTTCCATCTCTTTTCTGCTGTTTTGAGAATGCACTCCATTGCTAAATCACATAATGTAACCTTGGAGAAGAAGGATCCTGTGGGTTAAGGCATTAGAATAAGAGAATTAATCTGGTTTGAAAATCCTGTCCTTCTGAGGGTCTACTTTTGTCATTTACTTAGTTTAGAAGATGAATATGGCAAAATATATTATTTATTAAAGTTGATATAGGCACTAGGCTGTAGCTTCCTTTACTCACACACTCATACATTAAAATTAATAGAAAAGAAGCTTCTAGCAGTTTAAACAGAATTTGCCTATATGGCAGCAGGAGTAGGAGTCTTTCCTTATTTTTGTAAATAATTTAACACTGATACAAATATTTTAAACCTCAAAATTGTGGATTTTTTTTTTTTTTTATTGCTTGCTTGTTAGCATTTTAAACACAGCTGTGATTTCAAGTGCTCTTGGAATTTCCTTAGAGAAGCTAGAATGTCTTTTCTTTGCAGCATCATAAAGTCTATAATGGCTTTGTGTTTATTTTGCCAATACTGATTATAGTTGCTAATTGTTACTGCCAGAGAGGTGAAAACATAGGCACTATAATCAGTGTATAGATGGGGTGAATTTTGGGGTTTTTATGTAGGCACCAGGTTTTTAGGTCTAGATTAAACAAAACCTGAATAAAGGTGTTAGAAATTGTGTTGGTAGATATACAGATGTTTGCTGGTCTCATACATGGAAGTTTCTGTCTGCCATATGTTGATGAGAGTTATATTTGCCTCCTTTGCACTGAAGGAGAGTTAGAACTGTATTAATGTCTGTCAGTGGCTACTTCTACTGAAAGACTTGTTTGGGAATTCAGTTTTCTTTCTTTTCAGCTTTTTCAGCCTTCCACAATAGCTGCCAAACCATCCAGTGACTAGAGTATCTGTTCACCCACACCCAATTTTCTTCCATGCCTCCATAGTGTGAGACACCATGTTCTGCTAGAGAACATGGTAACAATGTGCTGCAAAACCAATGTAGAAATCTAAGCCTCCGTTTGTGAGTGTTTCTGAAACCAGATGACCTGTTCCATAGCCTTGTGTCACAATTTAGAAGTTGGTCCTGTATTCTGTAAATAGACATATTGATACCTACATTTGTAGGTTAAATTCCTAGCACTTATTTTTAAGTAGTGACCCAAAATGAATTTTAAAATGGAGTAACAGTTATTGTCACAAATAGCAAGACAAGTAGGTAAAAACATTATAGCTTTTAGCTCTTATGGCCTTTTTTCTGCCTTGGGGTGTCACAGATTAGGTGTAGGTCACATGGAGCACTGTAGTCAAATTGTGTTCAAACAGTAGCATGAGTTGATTTGGAGAGGAGCTTCTAAACACATTGTGATGTGATCACAGATCTCAGTTGCTTCCCTAAGACTCAGTGAAGCTTCTCTGCATTCTGTCAAATGCCTACAGACCATGCAGCTGGTGTGCAGGGTTCTTAGCCCTGCTTTCTAAACTCATACAGTAAAATGCAGTCTTCCACTGCAGATTGACCTCAGACATGGAGCCTGGTAAGAGCCAGTAGCAACCTACACAAGAGACAGCCTGGGATTCACCTTGCCCCCTCCATTGCTGTTACAGCTGCTTGTCAGAGGGAAAAGGTGGAAGTAATGTAGGCCAAAGATACCTTGAGGTGCAGCATGTAGAGAATCCCAAGCAGGTTGCAATAAACTTAATTTGGAAAGATTCAAAGGTTTACATAAAAAAGATTCAGGACAGATGAGTGGGGATAAAATAGTGTGGAATGGATAGTGGTTTTGGTTCAAGACCCAGAATACACTGTACATCTCACGAGTGCCAACAGAGTCTTTGTATCACTTCTCAGCTATCGCTGTAGTGGTTTAGAAATTCTGTGGCTTTAGAGAAAAGTTAAACATTATTGGTTTCAGTGAAACATTTTTTACAACTCCAGTACTATTCTCAGTACAGACCTAACTCAGTAAGAACCAAGCTACATATGCCAAACTTCCTACAGCAGAGAAAATGTATTGTAACGGAGATGTCCATGCCTTCTGTGCAGATCATCACACATCCCATATCCAGAAATGAATGCAGGTACCATGTCTTTGACGTTATGAATGTATGTGGTGTTGCTCGTGCGTTTATACAGTATTTATTGGGGGACCAAAGGGAGGACAATAAAGGAAAGCAGATGGATGAAGTTCTAAGATATTAATAAGGCATTAATATTAAACTTCCTCTAAAAGTCTTGTGGTTACCAAGTCCTAGTTTACATTAGTGCCTGTCTTTTGCAGAGTCTATACTGTCTGCCACTGTTGCCCAAGTGATACCTCTGTGATGCCATTTTAGATGTGAGCAAAGGCATGAATTTATAGTTCCAAAAGTAACCAGTCTGTTGGATGCAAGTGCTGACAGATAAGAACTAAGTTTTTGTAAATTCTTCTATCTCAATATAGCAATCCACAAATCATTCAGTTGATATATATGCTGAAGATAGCCTGATTTTCTCTTCAATTTCAAGTGCCTGAATTATGAGTGCTAATAGTGCCTTTCAGGAATCATTCATGTGGCCAAAGACATGGAATAGGAAGTTGCCTAATACAGCTCAGTAGGAGACACCTGACACATGGGTTTGGTGGACTTAGAACACCTGACTATAAAGCTCAATGATTTCAGGTCCATAAGTGTTTTCAAATGTATTTGATTAATGCCTTTTTTACTAGCAATTCAAAATACATATAGCTAATGCACATATTTGAAACTCAATACAGCATTTAACTGACTGAACTACTGTTGCATTTTTGATGCCCTTCATTGATTCTTCGTTTCACAGGGGATCACAGTGAAGAAAAACTGTTTCAAATTAATCTTAACAAGAAGGTGGTTTTAGTTTGTCATCTTCCCTCTCTGACAGAATACAGAAGCAGTAATAAATTTAATACATCTTATATGAAAGCTATGGATAAGAGAAGCCTTTATTTTCTGCTCCTTTATGTGACAGTCCCAACAACAGTACAGGGCAGTATGATTTAACTGAAAATTTTTTTATCACACAGCTCATTGAAAACACCCACACCATGAGTTCTGTGTCAAAATGATTTGAAGTATCAAGTAGAGTTTGTCCTTATCCAGAACTAGTCAATGTCTTTCATAATGACTTGGATGAAAGACTAATAAGGGATTTATGTTTTCAGAAAATCAGAAAGTGAAATGGTTTTCAAGAAGTTTTGAAAATACAACTAGAATTGAGAATGTTCTTGACTGAAGCAGTGGCCTAAAGTAATAGTGGAGAGTTTGGTAATGACAGAGAAAGCATGACATGCTGTGCAAGTTCTGGGAAAAAAAAAAAATTTAAAAAAAAAGGTCAGAATAGTACTCAGTCATAAGCTTAAACATGGATCAGAATCATCATAGTACACTGACAGTTTTATATGGTGATGTGCAAGCAAGAATGGCATAGATTGTCACAATCAAAGAGATCCTTCCAGCCTAGTCACTACAGCTACAGCCTTAAGAAGATGATCATGTCCAGTTTTCAACAGCAAACATTAAGGATTTCAATGCTTATGGTATTTAATATCCTACCACTAACTAACCTTAATCCTAACCCTAACTATGCCTAACCCTAACCCTAACTAACCCTAAGTGACTAACCCTAACCAACCCTAACCCTAACCTTAATTAACTAACCCTAACTCTAACTAACCCTAATGCTAACTAACTAACCCTAACCCTAACTAACCCTAACTAACTAACCCTAATTAAGGATTTCAATAACAAAGAACTGTGAGCCAAGCAACAGGGATTTAGAAAATACGACCCCAGATGCATTGAAACACCTTTTTTGTTCACTGAAGAGGGCTCTCACACCAATATTAAAATGCATCTGAGGTGGAGAAGAAAAAGAAGGTAGCAAAATGCTTTTCGTCCTATATGGATGAGTCAGTTTCAAGGGTTGCTCTGGAATATAAACCCAGAGGTGGAAAATGGGGTGATGAGTTTAAGGGTTTAGAGCTTTTGCATATGTAAGAGGAAAATTTGTCTGAGAGATATCAGAGCGTGGGAATGGTTTTCCTGAGGAAGTTTTGGTATCTTCATTACCAAATGTTTTCAAGCATAACTTATACAACAATTCTTGAAATGGTTTAGGCCCTTCCTAGCCTCTTTTTAGGACCAGCTGGATTCAGTAAGCTTTATGTGATTTGAATGCTATGTTTAATTTTGAATGCTGGTACTAGCTTCAATTGCTGAACAGTTTTAGAGTTTTCCTTGTTGCTTTCTGTCTGCCCCAAACTAACAGAGCCTCTTCTGTGCTTCTCTCTTCTCTGACTTAATTTTTTGTCCCCTTACACCTTTCTCTCCTTTATGAATAAAATAAATGAGGAGGAAAAAAATATTGAAGGATTCAGTGTGCATTGTGTTATATTTCTTCAATATTTTGTCATAAATAGGATGAAATATGAAGGGCAGAAAAGGCTTTTCTTTCTAATCTTCTGACATTAGTCTTCTTTCTAGTGTATCTATGGTATCCAGTGATCCCATAGCCCCTAACTTTATATTATTTTTCCAGCAGCTTGGTTCAGGGATAGTATGGTCTCTAGCAACACTAACAGGTTGTACAATGAGAGTATTGCATTGCAGCTGATAATGCTGTGGAAATTGTTTAGGAGAACTGGTACAATACAATGCTTTTGTATATACACTGTAGGTAGAGTTTTAATAGGTATCTTTTTATGTGGACTAATAGGCTTTCACAGCTGATTTTTAGATGGATAGATAGATACCATGAGTGAGGCAAGTGTATATCTGCTCTTGGAATGCAAGCAAGTTTCAAAAGGCCAAGTTTTGACAGAACTGTACGCAAATAACACGTCTTGTTTTTCCCTTCCTTCCCCCCACCTTTAGCTGGCTGTGAGGTGGTTGGAACACAACTGCCGCTACCAGTACCTGGATGAACTTCTCCAGTACGTCCGCTTTGGCCTTATGGATGTGGATACACTGCATACTGTAGCTCTTACTCATCCTCTCGTCCAAGCCAGTGAAACTGCGACAGCGCTCATTAATGAGGCCTTGGCTTACCACCAGAGCGTCTATGCACAGCCAGTTTGGCAAACCGCAAGGACAAAGCCTCGCTTCCAGTCAGACACTCTCTACATTATTGGTGGGAAAAAACGAGAAGTCTGTAAGGTGAAGGAATTGCGATACTTCAATCCGGTAGACCAAGAGAACGTTCATATCGCAGGGATCGCTAACTGGAGCGAGCTGGCGCCTATGCCTGTGGGGAGGAGCCACCACTGTGTTGCTGTCATGGGAGACTTTCTTTTTGTAGCTGGTGGAGAGGCAGAGCACTCCACGGGGCGCACGTGTGCCGTGAGAACTGTCTGTCGGTATGACCCCCGCACTAACTCCTGGGCGGAGATAGCTCCGATGAAGAACTGCCGGGAACACTTTGTGCTGGGAGCCGTGGACGAGTACCTCTATGCTGTAGGGGGCAGGAATGAATTGCGTCAAGTGTTGCCTACAGTTGAACGCTACTGCCCCAAGAAGAACAAGTGGACCTTTGTACAGTCCTTTGATCGGTCGCTCTCATGCCATGCGGGATACGTGGTGGATGGTCTTCTTTGGATATCAGGTAGAAAACGTTTCACACAGTTTGAGGTACTAACAAAATACCAAAATACTGTCTTGAATTAAAGTAATAAATCTTCTTTGGTTTGTATGTCATGATAACTTTTCTCTTAGGAGAGGACAAAGAACTGAAGCCTCATTAGAAGTACAGGAGCATAATGTACCTTATACATACACTCTCAGTGTTTCAGAGCTGCTAACATCATATGTGCTATCTTCAGTTGCCATTCATAAATCACAGTGAACTTGAATGATAATGCACTTTTGGACAAATTTCCAATGATAAATTCTGTGTGCTTCCTAAAAGCAAACAAAAAAAGACATTGTTTCTGTAATATGATCTGGTAGTTTTGACAATAACAGGACCCGAGGGAATGGTCTGAAGTTGTGTCAGGGGAGGTTTAGGCTGGATATCAGGAAAAGGTTCTTCACCCACAGGTTGATTGGGCACTGGAACAGGCTCCCTAGGGAAGTGGTCACAACACCAGCCTGACAGAGTTCAAGAAGAGTTTGGACAATGCTTTTAGGCATATGGTGTGATTCTGGAGCCTGTACAGGGCCTGGAGTTGGACTTTGATGATCCTTGTGGGTCCCTTCCAACTCAGAGTATTCTATAATTCTGTAATTCTATGATTCATTTATTCCTGATGATGAAATGGAAAATTAGGTGCTTGTTAGCTTGTGTTGAAGACAGATGTATGATTTGCTCCCACTTGCTCTTTGGGATATTGTAACAGGCCAAGATGACCTTTTTTAGAAATCGTTATGGCTCTGTCCATAACAAGTGTACAAGACTGTCTGGGTGTAATCATAGCTTCATGGCACAGATAGATAAATGTATAGACCCTATAGTCCTAAAATAATGTATCATTTGCAACTGAGTCTTTCGTTGTTATGTTCCATTGATGGGGGTGGGAGGACTTAGTTTCCTCAGTCTTTGTAGTGACTTTTCTGGTATTAGTTATTCTGGAATACAGTTGATGCTGTCTACAGAAGATTTGACAGAAAAATATTCCTCCTTTACTAAGAAGTATGCCACGGAAGGTTATATAGTTATAATATTTATTAAGGAAGCTAATGAGTAAATGGGGCCAGCCCTTGAGGTAAATGTTCAGTGATTGGCATCTTCACTGTAGATACCCTCTGGAGATTTTAATATGGTCTGGAACGCCTCTGGTGAAAAGATGGAATATGAATGGAAGATTAGGTTAGCTTCTTAGGCCTTGGGTGTGCTTCTCAAAGTGTGTCGTTTAGGTTAGCGGACGTACCTTTCTGTCCCTGTGGATTAAGTGCCTCATGGGAATGGATTCCCAAGCATTGGCAGGGGAATTAGCAAAAAAAAAAAAAAAAGTACCTTTTTTAATACATATACACTAAAGTAATGAATGATGACTTTGGAATTAAAAGCAAGACAGAACACAGAAAATCACCAAGATCCCTGGCAGGTTCTTTGGGTCGCTTTCTTTAGTGACCATCATTTAAGGAGTCTTGTAGAGTTTGTGTTGTGTGAATCCTTAGCTGAGACCCAGGTACAGTACAGGAACAGCATTTCTGCATTAGGCTACCAGCTGCGTGTATTCAGAGCATTATCCTGTTTATTCACTACCTTTCCTGTTTTATTAGTGGAGAGGGATGTGTATCTGTGGTAGGCACTTCAAATACATGGATGTTACTACTGCTGTGCCTTGATTGCTGATTTTTTTCCTGTTTTGTGGTTTACATTTGTCAGTATTTATGAAGAATAGGACTTTCTAGAAAATGGTGTTAAGCATTCTCATATAAAATCATTGAATATGCACTAGAAATCCATCAGTGTGGTCTTTCCTCCAGTAAATGAAAAAAGTAATAGTTTTTGTCTTAATTTCATTTAAAAAAACCCAAAACAACAAAGCAAAACAATCAAAACTCAAGAAAGTATTTGATAGCAATTTTTAAGTCAAACATGCAGCTGGTTGAAGATTAAATTTAATCTTTCCAGATTTTCTAGGAAAGGGGAAATCATGCTGAGGATTAATTCATGTGCTTAGTTATGTAGGTGAAATGCATACATGCCTGTGTTTTAAATTCCACTTGTGTGTATAAAATGATGCAGTGTGATATTATGTTCAAGGATATGCCTCTAATAGAGCTGTAGAATCAGGGGAAGAGGTAAGTGGAAGCCTACTGGATGAATTCTTTAAAACTGGGCAAAACAACAAAAAATATTTTATCAGTATTGTTCCATTTATACTTGAAAATACTACCAACAGTGGAATAAGGTAGACAGGGCTTTTCAGTTGTAGTTTGATAGGTTCCAAGAAAATGCTTAGAAGTTTGGAGTTGCTCAGTTCTGACAGGTTGTTATGAAGGACGAGAGTATATTTAACTACGCTATGCTTCAGTAGGTATCGATCTGAATTTTGTACTCTCAGACTGAAACCTGGCTGTGTATTGAATAGAGTTATTTTAAAAAGAAAAGTAGATGGAGATGTAATAACTATAGCTAGCTTTCTATTATTAATTAATTGCTTAGGACTAGAATGTATCTCATGGTACACGTACATTCAGGGGCAGGGGAATAGTAGAGAGAGATGCTTTATTGTACCGTAGTCACTGCTGGAAAATCCACTGTTCATCACTGAATATAAGATGTTAGCATAAAAGTAATTAGTAATGCAGGAGGGAACCTAATTTTGAAGTATGTGGCCTAAAATTAAGTACTTAAAAAATTAGTCTGAGTTAGAAATGTTTCTGAGCTGTATCCCTGCTGCTTTTTCTGGGAAATACGGGTCATCAGCAAAGAGCTCTCAAAGTCAGTCTGCTACTACCAGCTGGCAAGGGAACCATGGAAATATGCCCAGTTTTTTAGTGAGGGAATAAATTAAATAGCGATAATTTAAGTTTCTAGCCCTTCTATTTGTGGAGAGAGTCATCAAAGCTTGATCTGCACACTGACCATTTACTTACTCAGTGCCTCTGCTACAGCCCCATGCCCTCTTAAAGGCTTTGCTGATCAAAAGCTGACTAGACTTAAGGGATTTCTATTATTATTGGGATTCATTTTCAGCTTTGCTTTGCTGCTCCTTTGGGACAAATATGACAAGGACTCAAAAATAATGGAGAACAAAATCATGGCAAAGGCAGCAGGAAAGGAAAATGGACAAAACAAAATTCTGTACGAGTGTACACACTGGCAATAGGAGGTGGGTGGCTGGTGTTCAGGTAACAGAGGGACTCCTAAGCTGCTACCACCTCTTTAGGGTTTCTAACCTGGCAGAAGCAGATTAAAAGAGGGAGGCCTCTGCACACTGGAACTAATCAGACCCTCTGCTCCGCACAAGTGGGTTCAGCCCTTGAGTTTTCTGTGCTCCATTTTTTATATTCATGTCATTATTTATTGTTCCCCCCCCCGTCCTAATTTTATTTTCTTATTTTAAAAAAAACACATGAGAGTTTATTAAAATAATGTTCTGGTTTTGACTGGGATAGAGTTAATTTTCCTTATAGCAGCTAGTCTGGGCTATGTTTTGGATTTGTGCTGGAAAGAGTCCTGGTAACACAGGGATGTTTTTGTTATTGCTGAGCAGAGCTTCTACAGAGTGAAGGCATTTTTTACTTCTCACCCCACCCCACCAGCGAGGAGGCTGGGGATGGGCAAGAATTTGGGAGGGGACACACCCAGGACAGCTGATCCCCACTGACCAAAGGGGTGTTCCAGACCAAATGTTGTCATGCTCAGCATATAAAGGTGGGGGAAGAAGGAGGAAATGGGGGATGTTCATAGTGCTGACATTTGACTTCCCAAATCACAATTACGCTTGATGGATCCCTGCTCTCCTGGAGATGGCTGAACACCTGCCTGCTCATAGGAAGCAGTGAATTAATTTCATGTTTTGCTTTGCTTGTGTGAGTGGCTTTTGCTTTGCCTGTTAAACTCTCTTTATCCCAGCCCACAAATTTTCTCAGTTTTACTTTTCCAATTCTCTCCCGAGTCCCATGGTGGGGGAGTGAATGAGTGACTGTGTGAGGCTGAGTTGCTGACTGTTAAACCACAGCAAATAAGTTCTCTGTACTGACATTGCATGGGGCAGATGGTTTGGAAATTTTGTAGAACGGTGATTCTTCTAGGCCCCAGTTAACATCTGATGCCATGACCAATTTCATAAACGAAGTCATGCCACAATGCTTGAAAAGTGAAGTATTTCAGTGAAAGAAAAACAAAGTACACTAAACACTTTGGAGTTCAACATTACTAACAATCACTACCTGTAAAAGCGGGGAAATATTTTCCATAAGAGCAAGGACTTGAACTATGCCCATTTCCCTGCATCCTCTGTGGAGTGCACATGGAAATCTGGAGACCTCCTTTTCTGTACATGTCAACCTTCCTCCACCGGTATAGGTGTAGTGCCCCTGGCGACAGCGAGGGGCAGGAACCTCTGCCAGGCACTCCAGCTCTGGGCCATTCCTGCACCTGCATCCTGAGCCTTAGGTGCTCAAGAGATTAGCACATGAAAAGTCTTGTTTAAAACAAAGTGTTACAGTGGTGTTTTGCAGAGGCCTGAGTAGTCTGACCTTGAGTGTGTCAGCTAAAATAACATCTTGACATGCACATAAAAACTCAGCTTGGGGGAAGGGGGTAAAGAAGCCAACCCTGTACAGTTGCGTTGTATTTAATATTGGAGATTTTTTTTTTCAAAATTCAAGATTCTTTTTGGGTTTTTAACTGTTGTTTTTTCCCTAATGATGGAGATTTTGACTAAGAAAATGATAGTGATAACGTAGCTTGAAGAATTATTCTGAGTTTGCAAGTGATTTGGGATGAAAAGTATGACCTTACTATCAGTATGCTGTTGTGAAGAAAATATATTTCTCTCAGTAATGTCTATAAAATTCTTTTATGAAAAATAGATCTGGAATAATAGAAGTTTACAGAATCTAACCAAATAAGTTTTACAGTGTGGCTGGCACAGGATTTATTGGGAGTGGGAGGTTAACAAGTGCATAAAAATTGCCTTAGTGGCCCAGTCTTAGTCTGTATATGTTCCATATATATACAGACTTCATTTTTACTGTATTCGAATGACTGATCTCACACCTTCCAGTGATGGACATTATTGGTTTGATGGCATTGATTCTCCTTAGATTGAATGTAAAGATCCAGCTTTAATGATTTAAACAAACCTAGGGCTTGTGCCCCTCTTGTTTGGGGCTCGATTGCATCTGGAGTTGAAGAGCATTAATCAGAGCTGATGCTGGCCTCTTCCAGGGGACTCCTTACCTTGGGAGAATATGCTGCAGCTCAGCTGTCCTCACTGCACCTGGGCTGGCTGCGGTCAGAGGCAGTGGGTTTGCACATTGAGGAAGGATTGCCTTGTGTTTAACACACAGGCACCTAAGAGAGGAGAGATTTCTGTTTTTAAATAGCAGAGCACCTTAGGGTACATGTCATGGGTTTCTATCTATTCCCAGGATTTGCTGGAAGGAACACACATGGGAGCTCTTTGCCAACATGTAGTTTTACACGTCTCCCTGTGAACTCGGATTCCCGCACGCAGCCTAGCGCTTGGGGACTGCAGAGAGAGTTGTGACATTTTCTGGGGGATTTGGATTGGATTAGATTTCTCAAGTCATATGGAGGCCTTGATAGGACGTGTTATAAATACGGCTTATAAATTGTCATTTGGGAAAATGTTGAATCTACTGCCTCCTACCCTTCTCTTTTTAGAAGTGTGTGTCTTGAAGGTGTTTCTCCATGCAGTTTGTGGAGTGTCTGGGGGGACTATAACAATGCAAAATGTTTCCCAAGTGTGGGAAAGGGATGGACAAGGTGTGTTTTGGAATCCTTGAGCAATTTCCCCGTGTAGAGGGGCACTGTTGCATGAGCTGGGAATCTACAGGCCTTGGAGGGCTTAAAAAGCTACATTTACAGCCTACAAGGGAGTGAGGGACAGTTACTGTGGCAGTGTAAAAACACTGTAAGCCCATGGGTTGGAGGATGGCCTTTCCACGAGAGTGTGCTCCTGTCTGTAAGACAGTCTTGTCCTGAGGGTGCTCCTTGCCTCCCAGGATCTGGAGTCCTCAAAGCAAGCTGCTCATTTTGAAGTGGTGTAATCATCACTCTGTTTATAAAAACAGCAAATGCTGACCAAACTGTATGTTTTCTGTAATTTAACCAGCCAGACATTTTTTTTCTCTTTCTCTAACTGTTGGGTTACTACCACATTAGCTGTTATTGCTTGACATCAAATTTAATAGCATAGTTTGTGTTTTTAAACACTTTCTCTTGTTATGATGCCTCTCTATCCTCGCCTTTCGTCATAGAAAACACAGCAGAGAAGTTTAAGAAATCTTCTCAGAATTACCCCATTTCTTTTCTGAGGAAGTATGTATTATTTTTGGTACCAGTTAAACTCTTTTTTCTTATTTTTAAGAGACATATTGCTGCTCTTTCGCCCTTTCCCAGCTGTCTGGAGTATTTTTTAAAAAAATAGTTCAAGGGGACATTGCAGACTTGTTAAATCTGAATTTTGGCAGAAAATTTTAAACTTTTGCTATAGCACTTCAAAGTTAGAAGGAACTAGAGTTTGAAAATTGATGCAGATATAAGATGGCATATTTAATGACAGATGTATCTATAGAAACCTGTTAAGATGCAGATTATCCCCCTGGGGAGGGGAGATCAAAACTGCCAATCTATAAAATATACTTGTTAGGGGAAGGCATGGAATCTATCTCTGCGAGCACTTTGATTGCAGGGGACAGTGTAGCAGCATGTGGCATCATAACCTAAGAGCAGACAAATCAGCTTGATGACTTTCAAAGCCAAGAATACTGCTGGAGGCAAGGGTACTCCAGTCTAGAAGAAATTAAAACATATAGAGACTGTTATTAATTCCAGATCTATTTTTGTGTAGTCAAATCTGTATGCAAATCCTTAGCATCTCATTTTGGCAGATTAATCTAAAAGTGAAGAGCGGTATGTGAAGGGAATGTAATGATAAAACACCAGAGATGAGCAATATTGCAGGGGAAAAGATGTAAGCTGTGTACTTGGTGTGAGGGGCTCTTGGTGAAGAGAAGCAAATAATTTTGCTTATTCGCTTATTTTATTATTTTATGAGGAAACAACACTCTTCTTTCTCTTCTTCCCTCACATCTTTCCCCCCAAATTAAGGTGTCCTTTCAGAATGGAAGTGTATGACCCAGAATTGTGTTTCAAATGTGTCTCCTGTAGTTTAACATTCTGGAGCTAATAATCCAAATAACTATGTTTTTTATTTTTCAAGACACTAATCTGATGTCTCATTTTAGACATTATGCTGGGAGTGAAAATAACCGTATATAAAAAAAAAATCAAATCACAAAAGAGATATTAGGAAAGAATTTTTTGTGTGTGTGGCTGATGACCACTAGGAATATGAAGGCTGCACAACAGTGTAGAGGCAAATTAAAGATTGTGAGATCAGACACAGGAGCAGTCATTGCTTTCCAATGCCTGTTCCTGTGTGTGCACTTCACGTGTGCTGTGGTGGGCAGGGTGTGGCATAGTGTGATGGAAACAGTTTGGAAAGACTATATCTCATCCCAGCTATCTCTTAGCCTGTGAGTGTCTCTGAGCTGGGAGTTTGTGCTGCCCTCCTTGGATAGGTGCCCAGTACAGGCTGGTGCTTGCAGAGGTGCACCCAAGTAACAGCATCATTTCTCCCTGCTGCTGCAGCTGAAGAAAAAACTCTAAAGATGTTTATAATTTCTGCTACCGATTCTTGGCCCCACTCAAGTTATTTGGAGTGATCAGAGGGTACTTCTATGTCAGCAAGTAGCTCAGCCTGGTAGGAGCAGATCAGCAGGTAAAACCTTGGTGTTCTCTATGTTTGCTCTGTGTACCCTTCACATTTTTTGCTTTGGACTAGGTTTGTTCTGGTCCTCTGGCTCAAATGTTCCCAGTACTCAGATGATACAAAGTCAAAAGACCAGTTTTATTTCACACCCTGATGCTGCCATTAGGAACTGGAGCACAGCTGGTGCACATCTGGAGCAAAGCTTCTGGTTTAACTTGAATGCACACCAGTCCCAACCTATAGCCTAAAATGACATGGGGGAAGTGGCAGAGTTGCTTCAAAATCACGGTATGCCCCTGAACCAAAATGCTGCCCGTGGCATAGCTGGGGGCTGGCAAAACCAGGATTCCCCAGCACAGAGCTTGGGAAAAAAACCAACCCAGCAACCTTAGTGGGACTGGGCCATAGCTCAGCCAGCAGGAATGTAAGTCACTGTGCTGCTGTCCTGGCTGAAACAGGGTATGCCCTCACAAAAAGGGAAGCGTCAACAAAATGAAATAAAATAAGATTAAAATCCTTGCTCTCATTGCTGTGGATTTGTTCCACTATTGTCCACGTGCCATTAAAACTGTAATATAAATAGTTTGTCCGTCAGTGTGAGTGTCACTGGTGTGTGGCCACTGACATGCCCTAGTTCTGCCCAGACCTCCTGGCAGGATGAAAGTGAGGTGCAGCTTGCAGGTGTTATTTCTGATTCCATCTTCCCATGAGCCCAGCATGGTGACAGAGGGGGACTGTGGCAGTACTGCAGTGACACCATGTCCCCAGAAGGCTTGAGTACACTCAAAAATGTGTTTGCACAGGTAAGATTACAGACTGAAGAAGTTTTCCATGATTACTTAGTGAAATTTGCCATTTAAAACAAAATGAGAAGAGGATGATTGGGCATTAAACATCTCTTTACTGTGTTGAGGTAAATAGTTGGTTTGCAGCATCTACTTGGGTCAAACTCTATTCCGAGCTTTTCTGAGGTGCTTTACCCATTGCTTTCCTGACCATTATTGAAAAGTAAATGGTAGTGACGTTTCTGGTCACTGTGGAGGAGCCTTCCAACCTAAGTTTACAACTAAACCAGGAGATGTTCTCTCTATAATACAAACTAAGAACAGATTTTCTTTCAAATGTATAGGTGAGCACAGTTGCACAGGTTTGCACTGTGCTCTAACTGGCAGTGGTATCCCCCTGTCATGCTCCTGGTAAGGCAGAGCTTCTCTCTGACCTCTTCCTTCTCTGTGATGCAAGCCTACCTCCTCCTCTTTTAAACTGTGTCACATGCTGTATGTTCCTTGGAACAAGAATGGATTTTATCTTTGTGTCTTGATAAAGGCTGAATGCACAGTTACTTATAAACATATCAATTTTTGTCTCATTTTTGGCCCAGAGAATTAGCTCTACAAAGGAAGTGTGTGTGGGGTGTTTATTGACACTATTCTGTGTTTCTGTATGTTTGACAAATGGGGCTTTTCCCCCTTGTAATCAGATTAAGAAGGGCAGTGGAATGTAAGCAGAAGTGGTAGTATGTAATGTAATTATTATCTGCAAATGAACTCTAGAATTGGTTATTTTGCTGTACCTGATCTCAGTCCTGGCTTTCCTGATATGAAAAAATGTGACCTGTTTAAACTCTTTTATAGGAGGAGTAACAAATACTGCACAGTATCAAAACAGACTCATGGTCTATGATCCTAAGCAGGTGAGTATCTCTGTTATATATGTTTATATGTTTTGTTTTGCTTCAAACAGGTCTCTTGGCAAATGCATACAAGGGTTTTGTAAGGCTAAAAGCATTGACCATTTGAATTAGTGGTGTCTTAAATTCACTTTGTACTGAGTGTAACAGAGTAATGGAGACCCCCGACAATTAATTATGTTTTTAAGCCTACAGGCATTAGAAATATCTTAGATTAAACACAGAAATGTGCTTTAAATCCCCTGTATTTGTCAGTATTTATTTTGCTTGGGGTTTTTTTTTAAATTTTTTTTTTGGTAATCCAGCAGCCCTGGGCAATGTATACTCAAAGTCAGTGTTCCAAAACCCATGCTTGTCATTGGCATTTCTGCCTTGAATTGTATATATGGGCCTTTTTGTTTCCTGCATACTTTGAGAACTGTACTACCTGGCTGTGACTTACTCTGCTGACTGCAAGGGTGCCTATCATTTCATTACCCAAGCACCTAAAATATCTTTTAGGGATTATTTCATACATTATGTATGTGTTTTGATTAGGTTAGCACGGCTCAGTAACCATTTCAGAGGGTTAGGGCATGGTTATGCCCTCTTGCTTGTATTAGGAATTAAAAGTCCTAAGCTTGCAATCAGAGTTGCATAGCCTGATTTACACCCACGTGGAAGAGTATTGACTTTTCTGATTGTAGGATAGGGGCTTTGATTGCTGTATTTGGAACAAAATTGTGCCAGGAGATACTTCTTTGTGGTTCCCACAGGCTTTTTAAAGCACAGCACATATGGGGCCTGAAGCAGAAAGCAGGAGATGACATACCTGCCTCTTTCTTTTTGAGGTGAAGTTTTATTATTGACTGTACAAATGCTGACTGTCCTAAATGCAAGTAGCAATTACAAGCAGCAATCTCACTTTGCTTGTGAGGGGGACACGTATTTGGATACCACATCTCTGTTGTGTACCTTTCACTTTGATCCTTCGCTTGCTGACGTGAAAGCTGCCCCCCAGAATAGCGGTGGTGGGGCTGCCTCAGCGCGCCGTGCTGACGGCGAGGAACCCGGCCTGGCGCGTCAAGAGTTACAGAGGAATTGTGCACTTGCATTCTTCAAACGAGGTCTGCTTCGTGTTTGTACACACAAGCTCTCTTTAAAAATTCTGCTGGCATATTGTTTACGGTGGGTACTGGAAACCATCACATCTGCTTGCATCTCGCGCGGAATCTCAATAGCTCCATCACGGAGCCCCGGCGCCGGCTCCTGCGCGAGGCCTTTGTGGCGAGTCGATAATGCCTGCCATCTGCCACCGAGCACACAGCTACCTGCCAACAAGCCGGCTGGGCTGACCTCTGCTTCCCCACCACTGATTAGTATTCACACACCGGCTTATTAGAAATGACCCCGCCAGGCCCCTCTGTTTCGCTGCCTTTGCAGCGCTTTGAGGCTCACCTGGCAGGCACTGCAGTGGAGGAAGCTGAAGATATAATCAGGGGATGCAGGCAGGCTTTGCAAAGCAGATGGTGTCTATAGTCTGGTGTTAAGAGACTGGACTACTAATGCAAACATTAATGCCTAATATTCAACTATTACGCATTGAAATGTACAGCTATACATCACGGAGGTTAAAAGGCAGAAGGTTTAGAGGCTCTCGAGTTGCTGCACGTGTATCACAAAAAATTTCCTCACAGATTTTTAACTTCCTCCCCTAAATTAATCCTATCCACTGCCAGGTCGTTTGATTTGGTAGGCATAGCAGGAGCAATTGTTTTCTCAGGTATAAAATATGGTGCTTTAATCCCTTGTCTTGCATGTCTTTTTGCCTCTCCCCTAAACAGGTAAAATTCTTGAATATTGTTAATGAGTAAGAAAAATATGCAAAGGGTCATAACTTTGTAATTTCCCACAAATAAAGGGTTAACTTTAAACCAAATACACAAATCATTTGAGAAGATTCTTTAGGAAATTATTTTTCCTGTTGCTTCATTCTCCAAGGATAAGATCAAATAAGCTTCTGAATAATGAAAGATAGAAGAATCTCACTTCTCTCATAACAGAGCTCATTGGTACAGATAACTTTAGCACTGTATACAAAGAAGACATCTAATAGTCTGGTTTAAGGAGAATTTGCTACTGAGTTATAAAGAAAAAACAAGACCTTTGAAACCTGATGAGCTAGACAAAAAAATTAGCAAGGAATACCATTAAATTAATGAATTTAAATGTGAGAACTGTAAACCACGTGTTGAAAGTCCAGTATCCTTAGTCAGTGTTACAACCAACACACGTCTAGCATATTAACAGAACAAATACATGCACTTGTGATTCCTGACCAAGGGTAAGAAGAAACCAGTACTGTGCTGCTGTTTGTTGCACTACCAGTACAGGTGTGTCTTTGAGCAGTGCTTGGACAAGTTCCCTCTCTTCCCAGAATAAGTGGTTGAGCCGCAGCCCGATGCCGCAGAGGAGGGTGTATCACTCCATGGCCGCGGTGCAGAGGAAGCTTTACGTGTTGGGGGGGAACGACCTCGACTACAACAACGATCGCATCCTGGTCCGCCACATAGACTCCTACAGCATCGACGCCGACCAGTGGACCCGTTGCAGCTTCAACATGCTGACAGGTGAGCATTGTGCAAAAGGGGAACTCGCTACTGTTGAACTGAAGCATATTTTCCCTTTAGATGCCTTTAGTACGTGTAGCCTTTGCTACAATTGCTGCTGATTCAGGGACCACTGTTAGCCAAGAAGACACTTTTCATTACAGTTCTGGCATTCAGTGGTCTACAAAACATTTTTTTTTAGCACATTGTACATTAAATTTTGAAGAAGGTGCAGATAAATTTTATTTAATTAAGCAGTCAAAAATAATTTGGCATAATATTACCAGTACTGTTTTTTTTAATTCTCCAAAAGCTTGCCTGTGGTATTGGTTTAGCTCCCTGTTTGAGTGTACAAGAGACTGATGTGTCTTGACCATGTAACATCATTTTGTAGTGGTTTCTGCTGGCATTATAGGGCAAAGCTTTCACTGAAATCTGTTAATTATTGCTTATTTCTAAACAGTATCTTCTTAATAAATTACCCAAAAGGAGGTGTCCTTGTTGGAACTCTGTCAAGTCAGAGGTGAATTGAGCACTTAGTTAACTACAGGATCTGTAAAGTTCTTCTTGACTTACTAGGAAGAACTTTTACAGGTGGACCTTGCAAAACACTGCAACTCACTGTCCTTGCCACCCAGTCCACCAAACTTCACCTCCACCTGATACAATTCCCTGATGTATTATCCTCTTGAATCCCAGGGAGAGACATAGAATGATAGGATGGTTTGGGTTGGAAGGGACCTTAAAGATCATTTAGTTCCAAGCCCCTGCCACGGGCAGGGACACCTTCCCCTGGACCACGTTGCTCAAAGCCCCATCTAACCTGGCCTTGAGCACTTCCTGGGACTGGGCATCCACAACTTCTCTGGGCAGCCTTACCACCCTCAAAGTGAAGACTTTTCTTCCTAATATCTAGTCTAAGCCTACTCCCTTCCATCTTGAAGCCATTACCCCTTGTCCTGCATGCCCTTTTAAAAAGTGCCTCTCCAGCTTTCTGGTAGGCTCTCTGCTGGTACTGGGAGGCCACAATTAGGTGACCCTGAAGCCTTCTCTTCTTCAGGCTGAACATACCCCAATTCTCTCAGCCTTTCATTGCAGGAGAGGCGCTCCATCCCTCCAGTCCACTTGGTGGCCTCCTCTGGACTCACTCCAACAGGCCACTGTCCTGCCTGTACTGAGGGCCCCAGAGCTGGACACAGCACTCCAGGTGGGGTCTCACCAGAGTGGAGTAGAGGGGCAGAATCCCCTCCCTGAACCTGCTGGCCACGCTTCAGACAGGCATGTGACACATTCTTAGAGTAGTACCAACACTAGGGCTGCTTGGTTTCCAAGTCAGGCCATCAGAGTACTTGATGAACACTGGGGAGAGAGGCATAGATTAAAAAGGAACTACACACAGAACTAGTTTTCCGTGTGTCTTTCGCTCACTAGGTAATTATTTTATTATCTGGAGGAACTGACAGCCTTTGAGAAGGATGTCATCTGATTTGCAACTGCAAAAGTGTGGCACCACAGGCACTCTCCTCATTCTGGAGCTGACCCTGTCCCACTAAATGCTTTGCTATGAGGCAGCCTCCTCTCCACTGCCTGCACCTTAAGAAACTATCTAAGCCTTTCTTTCTGTCTGTGCAACTGGCAGTAAATGTGCCTGGTGCACTGTGTAGTGCAGACTTTTTTAAGGCTGTTTCTTTCCCTCAAAACTTCCAAACTTGTTCGGAGAGCGTTGCTATGGGGATGACCTTGCGCAGCAGCTCCAGCGATTTTCACCGTACTTGCACCTGGAGGAGCGGGGCTGAGCTGGTGTGGGCAGCACAGGAGGGGCACTCGGCGCTCTCAGCCTCTGTGGCTGGCTGGGTGTTCGTGTCTCAGGGAGGCTGAGGGGCAGGTGAGGACCGTGCCTGTCACCTGTGACACGCCTGAGGAGGGAGCAGATGGTCCCCTGCACAGCCACATTGTTGCTCACCTGGGCTAGCTCTGGGCAGCACCAGGTGGGGCTCCTGCAGAGAGCAAGGAACTGCCCCCACGCCTCACCTTCGCTCAGACATGTTGGGAATTCTGAAAGTCAGGTTACTGCCAGGAGTGTTTGCATCCCATTGCAGAACTCCAGCATTTGGTGTTAAAAGGGTTAATTAAACACTGAAAGTGGTTTTTATTTCCTTCTTTGCTTTAGGTCAAAATGAGTCTGGAGTTGCTGTCCACAATGGTAGAATATATTTAGTTGGTGGCTATTCGATTTGGACAAATGAGCCTTTGGCATGTATCCAGGTGAGCGATTTAGGTTTCTTTTAAAGTCTTTTCCAATAATTTTGCAAGGGTAAGTTTTGCACAGTTGTTATTAAAAAAGGAAAATACATGTGAAGTGGAGAGATTAAGGATATTTCTTATGCAGTCACTGAAACTGCATAAACAGAGGAAGTACTGTAGATATTAAAAGTATTTCCAGATGAGCCAATAGATGCAATTCCTCTAAGATATTCCAGTAAACCAGGGCTGAGTTATCTTTCCTTTGGCAAGGTTTGGATAAAATAATGTGTATATATTCACAGGTTACACAATCAAGTTCAAAAGTAATAGGGTTGCAGAAGTGGATGATGGGACTAAGAATTTTTCAGCCCATATTGTGATTTTTCTTTTCTTTCCAAGTTGTGTTTCTGAAGGGCAGCTAGAGTAAACAAGTTGTTCATTGACCAAGTGCAGGCAGGCTGTGACTTGCCCTACTGCTTACTGCTTTAAAGCTTCATTGGAAGTTTTTTGATCCCTGCTCTAGGCAATAGGTTGTCCAACAAACTCTTCTGCTCTCCCATATTTTATAAAAGCAGCTCACCCGCAGATCCATGGCTTTCAGGTACTTCAGTACAGAAATTTGGAATTCTTATCTTTCTGCATGTCTCTGAGTGAAGCAGTTCTGCATCACAGCCACTGCTTTGTGACCAGCTAGGCAGTTACAGACAGAAACTCTTGTTTATGTCTCAGTTTCTGCACTTTTGCTGATAAACAACATTTCAATTTGCTTCCAACATTTTGGATTTTAGGATTTCACCTCCAAACTGTTCCATAAGACTAGAAGTTAAGCTTAGCATAAGAAGGGAGTATATTAGGTTTCCACACTGCTGGTCTTATAATGGACATTTAGTAGCATGAATTTGTAAAAAGTAGATCATGCAAGATAAACAGTTAAAAACATGCTCTGGTCATTAGTATATTTGTGTTTTAGCAAGTTGTTGGATACCATACCTAAAAATTTATTGGAAAAAGTCATTCAGGCTGGCTTGGATATAGCTGACATATAATGCTTAGATGGAGTAATAGCACAGTATAGAGGTGTAGCAGCTGTGCTCCACCAGCGGGCTCGTTTATAATCAACAGGTACTTTGCAGTATTGCACCTGGGTTTAAATATGGCTTAGTGACAAGCAAAAATGATCTTGGGATCTTGCTTTCTTAAATGGACATTTGTCCACATCCCCAGATTGATCGTGAACTGGCAGCCTGCCTGACACAGTCCCCACATAAAAGGGAAAAGAAATATAATGAGTGATTTGGCAGAGCTCTGTGTGCTGTCCCTCCTCAGCTGTTGGCAGTGTGCCTGGCTTTAACCAGCAAAACTAGACCTTTTATCTTCCATGTGAGGAAAACTGAGGTTGCTCTCTCCTTTGGAAGAAAAAATTCCACTTCTTTCAAATACCTTTATTTACTTTAACTCAGTCATTTATTTGGCATTCCCATCTTCCATAGAGCTTCTGTGCCCCCTGCATACCACTGAGCTGACAGATGATTTGTGCTCTGTGCTAACAGGAGCCCTTCTGTGCAGGGTAACCCACTTGCACAGCTGCACCTTCTCCTCCCAGGAAGCAGGATCCAATGTCACCATTTGCTCCCGAGTGCCTGTGCACTCAGGTTTTGGGTTGGGTGATGAGAACAGCAAATCCAAAAAGCCAAAAAAACCAGATCCATAAATAATCTAACAATTACCTGAAACTATCTTTCCACTGGGATGAATAGTAAATACATGCGGTGGGTGCCAGCAAATTCATTTCCACTTTCTTCTGTGATCCCAGAAGTATTTTGTATGCTTTGACATGCAGGTGCTGGATGTTAGCAAGGAGGGGAAGGAAGAGGTATTCTATGGGCCTACGCTCCCCTTCGCTTCCAATGGAATAGCAGCCTGCTTTCTCCCAGCTCCTTACTTCACGTGCCCCAACCTTCAGACTCTGCAAGTGCCTCACCACAGGATCGGCACAATGTGACACATTCCTTGTGCTTCACAGAACCAGAAGTGGAGGGGGAAAACATCAAACCCTGTGCATAGAAGGGTTTCTCTGGGTCAGTGAGAAGAATCAATCCACTTGGACTGCTGCTTTACCATCACACATTTGTCTTAAAGTCGGATCACAGCAGGCAGGAAGGAAGCAACAAAACCTTTGTGCGGTTTCTCTCCTCAGCCTCAGATGTAGAAGCAGATACACGAGAGCGTTGGGCACTTCTGCTGGTGGCTCCTTGCTACGTGTCTACTTCATTTCCTTATGCAACTTCGTCAGGCATTGTGGATGCTCTCAGCTCTTCCCGGGCTGCTGCTCTTTGGAGTCTGCACTTTCAGTTGTTCACCAGTGGCGCTTTCAAAGACGATAAAAAATCTCTGTTTATGTTGACAAAGATGATATAATACTGTGCTAATTATGCAACTTACTCGATACCTTTGGCAAAAAGAATAACAAATGTGTCGACTTCCAATTCCGAACTCCATTGTTTACAGTTTCTCATTTAATAATACTTCATTTGAAATTTAAATACTTCAAAACAGATTAAAACAAAAAAAACAAACAAGCCCTATAGGATATGAGGAACAGATAAAAATTGTCTCAGCTGAAAGGCAAAGAAAATGAAGCCTCGTGGTTAAACTCAAGTCTGAACTGAATATGTTTGTCTGGGAATCTAAAGATTGTTTGGAATGTCATTTACCAAGGTCTACTACCAAATAAATGTTACCTTCTGTCATATGATCAATTCTTCCTGACAGCTGCAGTCTTTTAATGGTGGAGATCAGCCTCTTTACTGTATAATTAAAATGTGCCATTTACTTAATATTTTTAATATCCAGTTTGCAAGGGGTCACCACATTTACAATTATCAATGAACAGTCTCATTTTGTCCAACATATGGTCTCACAAATCACTGGTCTCCAGAGGCTAAACAGGTGTAGAACAATGTCAATATTTATTTATTTATTCTTTCAGTTTATATAGTGTGTCTCCATTCCATTCTCCAGGCATATGTCAGCTCACAGCAAATACTCTAACCCGGTGTATTTTGGCTTTGCTTGGCTACTGCAGGCCCTGTCTCTTATCTCTGTGTTTTATTTACATATTGAACAAAAATGTCAATGTTTGTAAATATTAACCAAGCATGTAATTAAATCTTTCTCTATTTCTGATTTATGGATACTCTGCACTTCTCTGCCTTACCTACTGATCAGCTCCCTGCCACTGTGCTGCCTGAGCAGACCTATCAGATTCCTGCCGATGCTCCTGCTAATGCCACATGTGGAATATGCTGCAGCAGTAGCCTGTGCCTGCTGCACAGGAACAGGTTTGACTTTGCCCAGTGAGCAGTGCTTTCAAATCAAAAACATCTTTCAGCTTTTAAGGGTCTGGTTACAGGGAGGTAACTTTATTACCATTTCTGTCTCCCGCTGGGCAGTGTACTGGTGGAACATCACCTTTCCTTTTCCAATACTTATCAGGTTAGACTGTTTAATGGTTGGTTTGGTTTGGGGGTTTTTTTGCTGAGCTTTCTCACTCTTGTTGCCTCGAGCAGAGCTGCAGCTGCACAGTCTTTGCCTGGCGCACTGACTCGAGTTGCTAACATCATCTCCTTCTGTGCACCAAGCAAGCCTGCATCCAGGCAGGACTTTTCTCTATGCTGCAAGGGAGCTGGATAGGCTCTTGTACATCAAGGTGTATTTTAGTTTCTTGGTTTAATTTGTTTGATCTCCTGGAAATCTGCATGCAAGGAACAGCTCTCTGAACAGGCCATTTACAGAAATTGTATTGCTGTGTGGGCTGCAGGGTCCAAGCCCCGCAAGTATTCAAACTTTGACTTAGGTGGGGCTTTCAGGGACACAATCAGAGTACATGTCTCATTTTCAAGAGGACGGTGGCTAAAATAATCAAAACCTGTGTGCAGAGGCTTTGAGTCTCATCCCTGAGGTACCACACCAGGTGAGTGATCAGTTTTTGTTTCAGGGGCAGAACTGACACTTCCTGTTTGTAAAGCCCAGTGCACTTCTGGACAATAGTGCAAAGTATGTTTTCTGTCTCAGCTTAGTTTGGAGGCTTGTATTCCTAGGTCTCATAACTTACCACAGCTGTAGCTATGGAATAGTTTCTAAACTGCTGCTTCTGGAGGGCAAGGGGAGGGATTAGGCTGGATCAGGGTGACTGCTGAGCAGTGGCAGCAGTGGCTTGGTTTGAGAAGCAGAGGGGGGCAGCTTCCTTATGCAAAGCAGCATGTGCCTCTTGGTTCGAGGTCTGAAAGGCAAGAAAGTTATTTATCATGTTTGTTCTGCCCCTTAGACACTTTTACTGCTCTGGTTGTTATCACCAATTGTCTGCACTGTGAATGGCAGTTTTAAACAGCTGTGCAATTGCATTATATTGGTTAGGGGTACCTCTGCCACAGAGCCTCAGGACAACACATATGCTCCTGTTAGTGTCAGGATTCTGCTCTGGCTCTTAATCATCAGGCTCCACTGATTACAGAGGTCTTTCACAGCACCCTCTGAGTCATTTAAGTTTTTGTGTCACACTTTCCTATCTGGGTCTTTCTGCTTTTGTTGCAGGACCTACAGGACAGATGGAGGGTGCTTTGCTGCACCTGAAGTCAGAAAATGCCTCATAGCCCTTGCCAGATGAGCAAAACCCAGTTAATTATTGCCAGGTAAGAAAAGGGAACACTGTGGATGCAAGAGCAGATAGAGAGCACCCTGCTGTGGCTGTGGGGTCTCAGCTGGAAGGAGTGAGGATGGGAGAGCAAGGCTGGCTTCACCTGCCACCTGCAGCTGTGCAGGACTCCTGCAAAGGCTGCCTGGTGAGCTGAAGTTTCTGAATCACCATGCCCTCGCTCTGCCATCCTTCCATTGAGTGTCTCTGGCTTCTGAAATTGCCGTGGTTTCAGAATCCTGTGTGTGACCTCCAGATCCACCTGCAGTGTTCTAAATTTTGTACCATTTTGGGCAAACACACAACTCTTAACCCAACCTTCGTCCGTACCCAGCCTACGGGATTTGGTACGTACCTCTGACATGCAGTTTAGCTCAGTTTTTCCACACAGCCTTAAAGCTGTCCAGAACAAGAATATTATTTCTATGCTTGCTGGTTCTGTTGTCAGTCTGAGCATCACAGTGTGAGAGCAGATGCCAACACAAGTCATTTATCCAGCTGGGAGTGTGCAAGGTAATGGGACGAGTTGCAACCAGTGAGAACTCACTGCTGCTTCAGGGAAAGAGGTGCTCCTACCAGTGAATAATGCAGCAGCAGTCACTGACTGTCCTGTTTGGAAGACAGTGCAGTTCTGTGCCCTGAACTCCTTAGATTTACACATTAAAGCAACTAAGACTTTTGGGCCACAAGGTCTAAAGAGCTGAAGAGCTATTCTCTGATCTTTTTCAGGCCACTCCCATAAAGAGTAATATTCCACCCTTTCTATAGCTTTAATCAAAGTATAAAGTCTATATACTTTATCTTTGAGACCTAAAATGTGTTATCAGCTCTTCTTAGCTATAAATAACCACAAGGGAATCAGCTGCTTTGTGCTTTTAATCAAAAAAATACCTGATTTTTCACAAGCAGCAGCACCAACAGCCTCTTCTGCCACTTTGGTGTCTCTTGAGTATTTCACACCCAAGTGCTGACTAAAGAAACTCACATAGTATGAGCCAGTGTGCAGCAGTTCTGCTTCTGTACAGTAATGTTTTTGTAATCCTTCGATTCCTAGTTGTGGCTTACAAATTTCTTCTTAGTTTAGCAACTTTTGGGCCAAGTTCCTTACAGAAGAGCTGAATCTTCTGTTACTCTTTTTCATCTAAGCTTTGCCTTCCCTAGTTACCCTCCCCCAAACCTGTACAGACATTTAGTACATCAGTTGCAGAATCGTGGAGAAATAGATAATTGAATATTCACACATGCAGAAACAACCCAGGCAGAATGTGGAACAATGTGGAAACAAGCGCGAAAAGAGGCGGCATCTGTTTATTGAAAATTAGAACGTAGAATAAATTAAGAGGGCAAGGTTAAAACACTTCATCTGCAGGCAGATTTTGTAGGGAGGAAGACTGCAGGAAGTTTAGCACACAGACTGTATATAAAGGACTTATGCAGTTCTATTTTTGCAAAATGAGTTGGTTTTTTCCCCCAAGGACACGTTATAAAGGGATAAAATGTCCACATAAAGAATGGTTTTCCAATACAGATGATTATATATAGCTGCTTCACCATGATGCCAGAATTAAAATGCTTAAAACGTTAGTGTTGCAATGCTTCAAGTACTGAAGAACAGAGTAAGTATTTTTAGCAATACCCTCAATTCATGTAAGCAAATGCTGTGCTAATTTTTCCACCACTGTCTATGCAGGTCATGCTGGGCCTTTCTGAAGCAAATAATGAATTTAGCAAATTTGCATTTTTAATGTGTGTTTTGGTGTCATTCTGCAAGGAGAAGGGTAGAGCCAAGATAGTGTTTGATGCACTGACAAATGCAGTGAATTTGGTTGTAATGTGGAATTACTCTGCTGGCATTTCCAAAAGCCTGTAAAGATATCACATCTACTAACAGAGGATCTGAGCTTTTACGTTTTTTTGATTGTTCTGTACATACTTTGCACTTTGTACATTAAGCTTGCAAAAGGCTTACCTTTACTTTAAAACTGCTCAAGTAGACAAAAGCCATATCTGAGTCATTCATCATAAAACAAGCTTAATTATGCTAGGACATATTGACACTACATCAGATTTTTAATCTTCAACATAATTTTATAACCATTGCTAACAGATGGGCTGATTACACTGAATTTGAGTTTTAAGTAATAGTTAAAAATTCTAAAATATGATCAAACTGGAAATACCCATTGCATACATAATTATCAAAAAGCTACCGAAAGAAGGAAAACCAGAGCGCAATAAAACCTCTTTTTTGTTTCCTGAGGGAAATATATTGCATTTAAGTGCAGAGTTATCAAAGTTCCTGAGATGACCAAGCAGTTTATGCTATTGGCAGCTCCTCTTCTGTTCAATTGCAACAGATGACACAGGACCTTATTCTTTCCATAGGTCTGCTGCTCTATTCCAGCATAAAAGGTGTGAATTTTTCTATTTCAGAAGCTCTTTTTTATTGAAACACGTACCCCCCCCCCCACCTTTTTTTTTCATTGAAAATGAAAGCAAGGAGTAATTTAAACTACCATGTTTCTGCTCTTCAATAACAATAATAAATGTAAAATTCTTATGAAACAGAGGGACAGCTTAGTGAGACTAATGGAAGTCACATGTGAATTCTGAACAGAAGGTATTTTTTTTCATGTTATCTTGTTAAGGTTACTAAAGGAAAGATAAGCCAGACTTCCCTCTGCCTGCCATTGTTCATTGTGTGCTGGACATCTGTTTCATATCATAGGGATGATAATGGGTCAGAGGTGATTGGTATTCTGAACTCTGGAATAGGGGAAACATAAAAATGAAATACTGTCTATTCAGATTGCAATTCTATACATTGCAGGAAAAAAGGGTGCTTGGTATATACACACACATAGTCCTCTTCTATCCTGGAACGGTCCTCTGGCCAAGAAGATCAGTGTGGAAAATGCTGGCAAGGCTTAGAATGGCTCTATTTCAGACAGACTCCCATCACCAGTACTGGCATTCCAAACGAAAGGACACTCTGGTCACAAACTGGGCACCATGCCTGGGGCAAGAAAAAGCTTACTGAAATTAAATATTTTGTTAAAACTCCACTGACAAACAGTGATTCTGTAGTTATAAGTAAATAATTCAGATGTCTGCTAGTTTTAGCTGGGGTGGAGTTAATTTTTTTCACAGGGGCAGGTATGGGGCTGTGTTTTGGATTTGTGCTGAACTTCACAGGGTTAATAATACAGAGATGTTTTTGTTATTGCTGAGCACTTACACAGAGCCAAGGGCTTCTCTGCTTCTCGTACCGCCACACTTGGGAGGGGGCTGGGGGTGCTTGGGAGGCTGGGAGGAGGCACAGCCAGGACAGGTGACCCCAGCTGACCAAAGGGACATTCCAGACCATGAAACATCATGGTCAATACATACAGGGGGGGAAAAAAGGAAGAAGGAGGGGGACAGTTGGAGTGATGGGTTCGTCTTCCCAAGATACGTGTTACACTGTTAGGTGTGATGGGGCCCTGCTGTCCTGGAGATGGCTGAACACCCAGCCACCCTTGGGAAGCAGTGATTTCATTCCTTGTTTTGCTTTATTTGTGTGCCTTCCCTATTTATGGCTTTTGCCTTCCCCATTAAACTGTCTTTGTCTCAACCCAGGAGTTTTCTACCTTTTACCCTTCCCACTGGTGGGAGAGCAGCTGTGTGGGGCTTGGCTGCTGGCTGGGGTTAAACCATCACAAAATTCAAAATAACTTATAATACCACCAACATTTCATTATATAGATGGGTTTGAATGATGAAATTCCTCTGAATTAGGTACTCTAGCTACAATTTTATTTTCAGGACCTTTTCACCATCAGTTGCAGAATTTAAAACTGCAGGAAGTGTCTGTCCTTGCAAGCAGTGTTATTTTTAAACAACATACTGGGAGACACCCTTACCATCCAATAAGTAAAATGCTGCCCTAGTGCTACAGAAATACAGGCCAAAGAAAGAGCCTCTAAAAGCTGAAATCAGGCTGTCACTTTATGGTGCCACCTCCCTGAGCAACCTGTCCCAGGGTTTCACCATCCTCATAATAAAAAAATTCTTCCATATATCTAGTCTGAATCTACCCTCTTTTAAACCAAACTGTTCAATGTAAAATACTGTAGAAGGGTTTAATTTAAATAATGTTTATTGCCTTAAGCAGCCTTTACACAGACAGCATCTAATAAGACTATATATATATATATATATATATTTAGCTTTTAAGTTTTTTCTATATTGTAGTTAAAATAAGCATTTTCTTTGTTCCTCCTAACTGGTTTTGGACAGCTGTTTTGGTGTATGCTTGGTAAGTCAGCATAAACTAGCACTCTGCAAGTCTTCCTCTCATTAATATTATTGGAACTATCATTCACATCTGCAAATGTCCATACCAAATAAATAGACCAAACCACATCCCCCAGTTGGCAGTGGCTGATGACTGTGATGCAAAATGCCTTATTTCTGTTCGCATTAACTTTGTGACAGAGAAGAATGGTAGTTTCCAAAGTGTTTAAATTAGTTTCTCATGCGCCAGGAGCTGCTATGCATTTACATAAAGTCCTGTTTCCTTTTCAGAGACTTCCAACCACTGCAGATAGTATTAAATATGTCTTTAATAACCTACTAAAAACATCATTAAGTGCTTTGTTACAATATCTGTTCAATCCTTTAAAATCACAGTCTTTACTTTCAGGACATAATAACTACAGTCAGATGTCTGTTCTAGGATCCACTGTGTGGTAGGACTCAAATTTTGAAGGCATCTCAATTAATTTCTCTTGGAGAGGGGTGTTTTGTATTTTTTTAAAAAAAGCTTTTCAGAAGCACAATCCTCTTGGGATGAATAAAACTCCTCCCAGGTACATAAGCTTAGGAGAAGCTACAATGCAAGTTCAATAAGTCACTTTCATAATGAAAAGAACCTCCATGTTCTGCACTATTAAGTAGCCTAAAGAGGCTTTTAGTTACTGCATTATCTGAAGTACCGATAGCCGATTTAGGCAAGAGATTATCTAGTTCGACTTGATAAGATTACTGTAACGAAAGGGAAGCTGCTCTGAACAAGATTTTAGGGATTTTTGTGGAGCTGTTAGACACAAAAATAATTTTTCCTTCCTGTTAACATTGTAAAATTAAAATGTGAATAAATTTAAAAGTAAGAGCCTGCTCACTGGTGTTGCCATTAAGGGCAAACCCACTCCCAAAGTCCAGTAAGTAGTTTCAGAAATTTTCAGAAAGCTTCAGTTTATTGAGGGAAGTTAAAAGTGTAGATACCACAGACATTACTGAAAGTTTCCTGAGAACTTTAGAAAAAAAAAAATGGAGAAAAAGTTACAGAGCTAGATCCACCCTGGAAAGACCCATAACACAGCTTAGTATTTGAAAGATCCAACTTTCCAGGCAAACAGGAATAATTACTAGCCTATCATCAAATGATGAGTATTTTCATTAGAATTGTCTGTCCTCTCTTCTTTTTCCCTCCCACCTTTCACACCTAGTCTAAGTGGATAACTAATAGTGTCATGACTAATTAAAAGATCATGGGACCCCTGGAAATTACAGGTTAATTTTAAGAACATAGCATTGAAAAGGAAGAGAACAGGAAATCTGAACCTGCCTCTTGTTATATTACACACATAGAAAACAGAGAGGTTTTACAATAGAATGTGAAATACTGAAATGTTTTAATACAGATGAAAGGTTAAGACAGCTATATACATTCTGCGCAACATAAACATTTTAAAAAAATGCTCTCTTAACACAAACTTTATCACACTTGCACAACTGGTGAATGCACTGCATTCAACATGTTGAGTACTAGAGGGCACACATTTTTCTCATTCTACTAAAATAATAAATTAGAAATTACAAAATTATTATTTTCTTAAGAAAAGACTGAATAAGATTTTCAGAAGTACACTATTAAGAGGGACAGGTCTCATTCAATGTGAACTAAGTTATGAAATTCTTTGAAATCCTGTCTTGTATGTTGCAATACAGGCTCTGTTCATATAGATATTTGAATATGTAATAAATTTGTTTTCAACCTTTCTATTGCTATTAGACAGGATATTGAGTTAATCTTCAAATGCATGACAATAATAAAATACCACAGATTTTTTTTTTAAATTAATACATAAATTGGGGGAAAAAGCAACCACAAAAATTGATACATGCATTTTCATTGTAAAGATAAAGAACTTGTCTAATGTGTTGCAGTCTGTAGTTTTAAGCACCAACAATGTCATAACGTCTGAGAAGAAAGGATTAGTCACCAGCACACTACTGATCTGTCTCATTTTCCAGTTTTTGTATCTCATTTTGTCCAGCCTCTGCGAGGTAAGATAAGAGTCTCTTATAGGCTTCTCTGTTGGGGGAAAAAAAAAAATCAAAACATGTAATGTGTTATTTTAACGATCTCACAAATCCTAGGAGTAAAAATGTGTTATTCCCAAACACATTGTTTAGATATTGGGATATTAAAACATGGTAACATCCCCCCACCTATTAAACTGTGTTGTTTGCTGTGACTCTTTAGCATGGCCAGATCAGAGGAAGAATAAGGATTGCATTGGTTATGGCTAGAAGTGTAGTGGAGATGCTCAGAAGCCTACTTGTTTAGTAAACTGCTGTGAAATAGAAGTTCCTCATTTAAAAATGTGGAGTTTCCAAGGCCTAGAGGAGATTAGCATTCAGACTTGATGATGCTTGCTCATTTTCTGCCTAAGCAATCCCTGTCACTCTCACCACAGCACAGTGATGTGAGCCCCTGGCACTTGGGTGCAGCCCAGCACTGACCCAGATTTAGACCACCATCCTCAACCAAGGACAATGACTATTTTAAAATAAACCTGGAATTCAGAAGGGAACTGTCACTCAAGTGGATTTCCAGAAGAGTGCGTATGTGTTGATAAGACTTTTCACCTTAAGTTCATTCTAATACTCTCCAACCTAGACAGTGTAATAATTGTTGAAGTAAAGGAAAGGACATCACCAAGTCCAACTCTTATCTGGTTTTGTCATGAAATATTTACTTGAGCAAACAAAACTGCAGTTTTCTTACTAGTTCCTTGCAATAACAACACTGGACGTCACCACTATAAGCATTTAATGCAACTTCTGAACCTTACTTCTTTTACAGAGATGGGTTTACACTTTAATGTCTACAGTAATTGCACTGAATATGTTAATACAATGTTATTTAGAGGCTGGGACTGAAGAGAGAGAATCAGGTGTTCTTGAAGAGAGAAAATTAGTGTTCTTACAATAAAATGCTCATAGATCACCTCAGGCTGCTGGGTAATGGAGCACATTCTAAATACAAATTACTAATAGAAAACATTGACAACAGATTAGATAATATATAAAGTTTAAGTGATGAGGCTAAAGGAAATGTAGCTCTTCAGTAATCTCCAAGCATATATTTCAGGAAGCTCAAACAACCTGCTTGCTTTCAGTATTTTGGAGATAATGGGATGAATATTACCGTATTAACAGTATTTAACAACAACAACAAAAAATTTGCTGTGAAATACATTATCAAAGGATGAAAAGCAGGTTGTCCGGAAATCCTGCATATAACAGTACATCAGGCTGACCCTAGGCAAATTCTCTTAAATAAAAGGAAATGCTGTTGTTGGTAGTGGACAGTAGAAAGTGAATATAATTACAAATAAATTAAATTCTTTTTTCATTAAATGGAAGATGAATACCCTGTGAGTACCCTTTAGTGTCTCATGAGTTTTTCTTGCACAACTCTGTCTTTTGGACTTTTTATAGCCCAGGCCCTGCCAACACACCTCAAAACTTCCTAGCTTGAGGCATGAGTAGATCCTCCCCTTTGAGTAGTCCCAGGATGTGCAGTCATGCAAACACTGGGGCCAATTCCTTGCCCAGACCACAGGAGAGTCACAGGCAGCCTTCCTGTGAGCAGCACCAACAGGAGGAGCCCTTTTGGCTTGGGTGCCACACCAGGCAGAGAGCTTCCTGGAGTTTTGTAACAATGCTGAAAGGCCAGTGATGCATCTGCACCCAGAGACACCACCATCCCTGCACAGCTGCTCCGCTCATGTGCCATTTCCTCCTAATGCCAGATGGAGTCACGTGTCAAATATTTCTGTCCTAAGTTCTTAGGGGGCAAACAGAGGAAGTGTGAGCCTGCTGTGCCTATCAGAGTCAGCCTTTCCTGGACACCCACAACTCTTTTAAGTTTAGATTAAGTTGCGGGTATTTCTTTTCCAACCATCTCAGATCACACCTACTAATACTATAATTTTACATATGACCCATGAAGTCCTCTAAAACAGGGACTAACAGGAAAATTCTTAGGGTAAGAAATTCTTAATAATATGTTGCAACATACAGGGTAGAGACAACCTGGATTCACATAAATTCTTCTGTGGTCTGTGGACAAAACAAAACAGCTCTGGAAATATTCAGCAAATAGAGATGGCTTAAAACCACAAAAGGCTTGAGTTAAGAGAGGTTTCTGGCTGAACAGACTTAAAATCACTCATTTTTGAATGTCTGTGCTGCTGTCTTAACACTGCTTTCTTTCAAGACAATAAACCTCTACTAATCATTGTCAAAAAGTACTATTAAATGAAAATCAAACCTCTGTGCAGCATTTCTTCCAAGGCCTTGTTTGTGCTCTGAATCCTTCAAAGACTGTGTGATTGTGGGAATCAGGCTGGTAACGAACGTCTGATCCAAGACTGCCACTGTTTCCAGTATGCTGAAAACCCGGTGATCATAGACAGCAGAGTAGTCCTGGATAAACTGCCTGAGGGGGATACAGAGGCATTTAATTCAGGGTCAAAACTAGAGGCAGAGAACATGCCAAGAACAATTGAAGAGTCTAATCAGAATAAGTAATCTGGCTGCATAGCAATTTTCATATTGTTACACTGGAATACTCTACCTGGAATACTTTCTCTAAACAAAGTCATGTTTTTGAAGCCTAATGCTAAAATTTCCACATATTTATTTTCAAGTAATCTGGCAGATTGTGCTACTGTTTCACCAGGACTGCCTTGTTCCAGAGCACTTCACTTCATAATGTGTGTGAATGCAAAACTAAACTATATATTCCTTATTTAATAAATAATAATTGCAATAAAAAGACTAACAAAACAAGAGTTTTAGATTCAAATTTGCAGAAACAACGTTGGCATTTTTTATGAAGCTTCACTGGATCTTAACCAGGGCAGACCATCGGATGGAAGCACATCCATTTGCCCTCCTGAGAATTTGAGGTCTTTAAAAATTACAGATTACATTGAAATCAAAATTAACACCCTAGGGATGACACAGCCAATGAAAGTGAAGTATCACACTGTAGTGGTTACAGACTGGCATTCCCACAAACACCCATTCTTATTCTGGTGAGTTTCTCTGGAGCTTTCACCTAGACCTGACCCAATAAAGCAGCAGTGCTTAAGGGTTGCAGAATGTCTTTGGGTGCCACGTCATGCAGCTTTTCCACTGTATCCACGTGAGATACAGGATTCATTTTGCAGAGCTATGAAAGGAGGATAATTTACATTATAATAACCTATTATTGTCACAAAATCAAATAAAAAAATATAAGCTTGTTATATGAAGATTATCTGCACTTCAAATTAGGCACGCACATCTTTCACAGGACCATCAGCGTTCCTGAGGAGTTTTTCCCATCGCAGGAGCAACACACCTCCCTACTGCATGCCTCTCAAAACAGTACCTCATCCCTGAGGAAGCAGGTATGTCTCTCAATTCTATTTTTATGCTCTGGCTTTTTGGCAAAGCTGTGTTCAAACCCAGTGCCAAAAGTACCATTACTTAAATACCATAAACAAGCAACAATGCAGCATGTTAGGATAATTAGTTCTTTTAAGAAAACATGTTTGCTGTCAATTGGCTTGCAGCAGCTTTGCTGCCAGTTGGCATATTTTCTGGTTACCTAAATACAGAAGTCAGCTGGGTGGCATGTTCTCCTCTTGACCCTGCTTGGCAGCCTTCTACCATGTACTGTACAATGTCTGTAGATATTTTTTTAACTGCAAAAGAAAAATCACAAGATTCACACAGAGCTCTTGAACTGACCATCTGGAGAATGTCTTTCATAAAGACAAAAATTTTTAAAAGAGGAAAAAAAGAAGGTTTCATCTTTCTTTGATGCAAGTGAAATGACTGTGAGAGCACTTAGTTAGATTGGCTATAAGGAACAGAATGAGTCATGGTTTTATGCAAGAGTCTTATTTTTACCACCATTATCCTTTAAACAGATTTTTAAATACACTATGGTCTTTTTAAGTTAAAGCCAAGAGATACACATTTAGAGGAAGTAGAGGTTTTATTTAAATGTTACGTTCTGTTTATATTCCTTTATCATTCCTATTTGATTCAAAAGAAAGGTAGTCACAGCATTATATCCTGCTCAGAGCTATGTGGATCTACTCTGTACTTTCAGTGGTGGAGATTGTTCTGAAATGCAACCTAATTCTTTTTTTAAAGGGAAAAAAACCCAAAAAAACCCNAAATTGTTTCCAAATAAATTCCCAAGTTGCAAGATACAGCTCTTCCTTTATAAAGGTGGAACTGGGCTGCAAGGACTTTTCTAGAAGGGTGTGGCAGAGCACCGTGCAGGCAGGCAGGGAGCTGGTGGCTACAGCAGCACAAGACTTCCAGCTCATTCCCCAGCACATTGCAAGGTGGGTACTCAGCTTCCAGCAGATACGGCTGTGATGGCAAAAGGGGGAAGAAAGTTGTGTGATGATTGAGCTAATTTCCTAAGCACATCTTGTCCTTGAAACTATTATAGACCAGAACCAAAAAGTACTTTACTGGAGAAAATTCCCAGGAGAAGCCAGAGGTGAATCCAAATTTTGCTTAATGCCTCTCTAGGAACAAGAAATGGAAATTTTGAGCTCAGGTACCTTTGTTATACAATGGTGGGGTGAAAAGAGTGCTTTGTTCTTTAAGCAGCTAAAAATAAAGCTGTTCTTGCTACAAAACAAAGCATGCTAAAAGAAGAAAGAAGACTCAAAGATACCTTTAGAGAGCAACATGCTACTTTTAATCCATTTATAATGCCTCTGTGGGGAGAACATATACTAGCCTTACTTGGTCTCAAAACTTTAGGTGGAAGAATATTTCCACAATTGCTAAGTCTGGAGGAGATTAGGTGGGAAGGATGGGGAAAAAGGAAATTACTTCAGATTCCTGAGAAGTTGATTAGTTCATTAGAGAGTTCAATGAGGCAGGACTTCTCTGCCTGAGAAACAGAAGTCCCAGACCAGTTAATGAAAAAAAACCAGCCTCATCCAGTTTAGCTGGCCAGATTATCTTATTCACCTCATCTGAGAGTCTTAAATACCGGGATGAAAGATGCTCAGCAGTGCAAAAATCTTGCAGGTGTGGAGAGATGTACTTAAAGCAAACAAACAGCTCACCTTGCAGCTCATTAACCAGTACCAAGCATTTCAACACGGCCGGGAGAACCAAGTCAATGTCACACAGTTCAGTGCTCTGGGTTCTCTGAAGTACTTCAAGAATGAAAGCAAGAACAGAGGCCAAGCGAGGAGGTGGAGCATTCCCTTTGAACTGCAGGTAGTTTTCACTGGGAAGACAAAGCAAGCCAGAACAAAGTCTATGACTTGGGTTTTTTTCCACGCAATGCAAGCAGCATATACCCTAAAATAACTGTGATATTTCAGCAGGAGGCCTATTACATAGATTTCTATCTTTATCTAGGCTCAAATAATGGCTTCTATTTGTCTTAGTCGTAGCAATGACTCCCAATTTGTCAGAGGACAGTGATACCTTCTGACTTCTGTTGAGAGGGGAGTGAGAAATAAAAGCTATCATAATTACAGTTAGAAGCCCAAGTGTGGCTATTAAAAGCTAAACACAAAGGCAGCTTCATAATATAATTGACTAGATGAAGGAATCAAGATTCTAAGATCCTAAACCGACATCCACAATACAGCTGTTACTCAATTACGTTATTTTAGCTGTATGTGCCTTGGCAAACTCACAATCATACTTGTGGTAACAGCTCTGCTGTTACACCGGTACTCTTGTTTTATTTTTGTCAACAGTATGTTGTAACAGGACAGCCAATGCTGTTTAATTTTGCTCTGTCAGAATTAGCACAAACAACTCCAGTATAAAATCTGGTACAAAGATAAAAGGTGATCTGTTGCTCCGCAACAAGAGCAAATTGTAACATCACGTACAGGGAGTGTTCCAACTTTAACACCTTGATTTGTTCATTTTCCACAAAAGAATACAGGAATATGAACTACTCTTAGTTTGGCACCACAAATTAATGAAATCTGAAGACAATAAGTTTGAATTGAAGCATTCAGGGCAGAAGAGCGCAGGTGGAAGAGAACACAGCATTTATTCATCAGTCAGCAAGAGCACTCCCAGAACCTTAAAAAAAAGTTTTTAAAATACTTAATATTAGGTACAGTAATCTACTCAAACAAGGCACATATGTTGACTGAGCAATGCATCAATTAAAAACCAGCATCCTTATTAAAAACTCAGTAAAGGGTGTTTCTACAACTTTCAAATGAAACCTGACTTTCAGAGCTCTGGGTACTTCATTGCACTGCTTCAGAGCACTGGTGTGACTTGGCAAATGAAAGCTGTAACACCTACAGTTCTTGTATCGTCTGGTTTTACTTTAAAATTAGCAACTCTGAAATTTTCTGTCCCATTAATTACTCTGAAAGTTTCCCACAGATTTTTTTTGGGTGTTCTTCCACTAAAATAGTCAGCTCTCTGACCTGGATAATATAATCCTGATGGTGTGGTTCCCTTTCCTGTCTGCAGCAGCAATACATTCACTGGCTTTCATACGGCAAAGTGGCGAGCAAATTGCACTGATTTGTGTACAGACCCTGTGACTGCCTCATGACCACCCAGCAATTTGGAAACCACAGTGCTGCTCATTTCTAACAATTCTTCCCAGATCACTAAGGAATGTTTCACATCTTAAAAATCACAAAGTGCCATGACACCTTCAGAACTTTCCACTCTCAATCCCCATGTTCACACATGTGTGCACACATTCAGAAATAACTTTAATAAGATGACGAAGTTTGGGTATCCATAAGTTAAAAGCATGTCAGAACTAAGATTGTGAAATCTTAATTCACTCCCTTAATATGTGAGAATCAGGCTTTACTTACAGGATTGCCTATCATATTTACCCAAGATCAACACTGACATTCTTTTTCTGATCAATGTGTATACCCACTCTTTAACAAATAAAAATCCAATTACCTTGGATATAAGCCTGTATTTGAGGGGGTTTAAATCCTTTACAAACATGGACAAAAAGTACAGATTGTTCACTATTCTGCAGTACATAAAACAAAGTGTCAGCCTCTGAGCAGCAGAACACAGATTTGTAGCTGCTGATGACATCGTGTGAGTGGTGACAGCACAATGAACAAGTACTGTCTCCCTGCCTCACTATCTCCTCTTCCCACACCCGCAGTGTTCCATGTCCCCTGGGCAGCTGGCACATTTGTGTATGCCCAGACACTTACAGTGCAACAAGGCCCCACATGCAAAGGTAACTGTGGCAGCTCTAAGCACTACAACTCTGTGCCCCTAAATACAGCCTGAGATACACACAATGATGTCTATCGGAGCATAATTTTTCTAGAAAATTACTTACTTTTCATGTGACCTCCTGCAATATTTTTTGTTATGGCCTAGGACCCTTATCCTTAATTACTCTCTCCCAAATCTTTCCAATTTTACTCTCCTAATGTATGAACACCATCCTTCCTTTGCTCCCTGCCCAGCAACTCACAGACTCTTCCAAGAGCGACACCATCACCTGAGAAGAAAGCAGAGGCCTGAGCTTGTGAGCTCTTTGTGAAATCTGAACCTGAAAGGCGAGTAAGCGATGTTTTATATCTCACTGGTCCTTACCTTATGACGTGCAAAGTGGTCTTGCGGAGACGGAGCAGCTGGGGGGCTGTGATGGAGCTGCCTAAAGCAGTGAGCAGAGGATGCTGTCCGGCAGCGGGCACAGCCGGGGAGGAAGGGAGAAATCGTCCGAAGTAATGGCGAATAATGCTCCCAAGGAGTTGGTTTAAATAGGCACCCTGTGTTTGGGACTGACAACATATGAAGGACAGGCCCTGGAGAAGAAAATTTTAGGATGTGAGAAATTGAATAAATTTTTAACAATACGGTTGAATAAATCTTTAACAATGGTAGGCTAAACACTCACTACATGCTGTGTAGGCTGCTGCACACAGAGAAACTATGTCTGACAAATAAGCAGCACTGATTTGCTGCAGATATGATGATCTGCAAATGAAGACAGAGTCAGACAAGGTTTGCAAAGAAGAGAAAACTCTTTCACTAGATTAATATATTGGAAGATACGCTTTGGGACATGCAAGCTCCCCTTCAAATTCAAAATAAAACCAGGGCATTTCAGACCTGAGAAAGCTTCTGCACCCAAAAGCTTCTCATTTCTATTTTCAATCCTGTACATGGTCTAACAAAGTATGTTAGTCAGGTAAGATTTAAGAAGGGATAGAAAGAATAAATATCTCATCTGCTTGTAAAGGACCATGTGAAATTTTTGTATAAATGATATAGCAGAAAAATGAGCACTTAGAATTGAGCTCAAACAGGAAAAGATTTGCTTATAGTATGAGCAAATTAGGGTAAATTAGACACCATTTATAAGGGATTTAGAGGAGGTTTTAAACTCTGTTTAAGATAAGGCTAAAACTGCTGTGATTTATCCAATATAAGCTATATTGATCCAGAGAAAAATCTATAATGAAAGTACTTGCCCAGAAAGTGCTTATCTGAACACTACCTGTAGTTACAGAATATATATATGGTCCATCCCTGAAAAAAAGAACTGTATTCTTACTGGAATGGGTTTCCATAAGAGAAAGTTAAGATCTTGTTTCCTTCCCCCTCCTCTGAGTACCGAGAGGAAGAAGAACAAATCACTAAGAAAAAAATAAAAAGGTCCCGTGATCTCCTATCTCAAGGGTCACAGTCAGCAGCACAAACAGAAGCCTCTTGAGAACTCAGTTTTCACAATAGTTCTGTCCAACAAGAATAATGGTGTAAAACAAGGTCAAGCACAGAGTTCCCTAGACAGCAATCTCAACAGTACTTCAAACTTCCATTAGCATTGCAATCCAGCCTCCAGTTTTGGTAGGAGTATCTGTCTGAATATTTGTGGTTGCTGAGGTAAACCAATGCCCCTAATATAAGAATGAACACATCCTATGCCCCTAATATAGGAACGAACACAAGCTGCTTTTGTTCCTCAGCTATAAACAAAGCATATTTCTGTTGCTTGTTGTATAGAGGTCCCTCCCCAAAAACATTTTCATCTGTATCTGTCTGTGTGAACATGGCTGAACATTCAGGGAAAAAAAAGCAGCCTGAGGCACAGCTGAGGGTCTTGAAATGGGGAGTTCCCACTTTTGGTTCCGCAGTAAACAAATACAGGAAACGTGAGATTTCAAGAAATGAGGTGCCTGAAGATTTGCTGTTGGTGGCTCTCTTGAATGCAGATGTGGGTTAAGGCTTTCACCTCACACACTTCTAGGTCTCCTTGATAATTTTGGCAAGTTCAATGATAAAAAACACACTTTCTGAACTGAGGCTTTGATTAAAACTTCAGATTTTCTCTTCCTTTTGTGTACAGAGAGCAAATTTTTGTAGGAAAAAGCATCTGCTGCTGTATCAGAATTCTTGAAAACAAGAAGTCTGCTACTTCTTGGCAAGTAGCAGACTCAGAGATTCTGTTGGAGATGACAGACTATTTAGTGTGTAAACTTAAGTGTTTGATGTTTTCAGTAAGATATTGCAGCAGGCATAAAGAAGAGTTGCCTGTGCTTTCTGTACAGATAGACAGAATGTATTTCATAATCCAAATATTGGAACTGGCACTCTTAAGACTAGATTGTTTTAGCACTACAAGAACCCAAACATCTATGACAAAGTGTATTAATTTATCTGATAAAGGGACACAAAAAACATCACAGCCTTACAGAGGATACCTGCAGGAATACATGAAGAACACAGCACCTCTGAAGAACTGACAATGACGGTTGCTAAAATGAGACAGTTCTTCAAACTGAGGATCAACAAATGATACACAGGATCAAGAAAAGAAGACATCAGTTATTAGCTAGTTAGAGTTACTGTTTTAAGAATGATCCTAGAATTATTTAATAGCTGCAATAAAAAGAAAATAATATTAGAATTTAGATATCTGAAGGAAAGCTGACTATTTTTTGCAGGTCTAATAATTTCATTTGAAAGTGAATCAATGTACGTAGCCTGATCCTTCATAAAAGCATCTTCATTTTTTTGGGTGGAAACAAATTGATTTGGAAACTGCATCCCAAAAAATTAGAATAGAACTTGGATTTCTCTCTTGGACAAAAAGGCTTCAGCTCAACACTGTGCTCTTTATTTTGGACTCCTCCTTTTCCTTACAAAGTGCAGAGAGCAACAGACCTGCACAAGGTCTGACATTACCATTATCCTAAGTGGCACAAGGCATATAAATTACCAACTCTGCACAGTAGCTGCAAATCTTTGGGTTCAATGGCAAAACATCCTAGGCAGTGCTGGCCAAGGATGTGATTACACAGTAATCACACAGAAATTTCTTCTTTTAAATCCCACCAGTAATTAAGACAGATGAAGGTAACTGTTCAAATGCAAGAAAAAAGAAACACACGTGCTACTGGACTGCAATTCTGGACCAGGTATTTCAAATCAATCACATCAGACACTAGGACAATCCCTACAAAGCAGATGGACTTTAAAGAATTGACAGAGTTGCTTTCTCTTCCTTAACTATGTTTTTTAGCCATCTTCTGAGGTTAAGAATAAAAAAAAAAGGACATTTTAAGGGGAGCAGACAAGCATGACATCATCTGCTCTTCATTTTAGCAGAAAGGCAACTGATTCCTGTGTGTGTTCACTGCAGGAACCTTTTGTGGCCAGAGCTGCCTCTTCTGATTTATCCGTATATCTGTAAATCACCTGTGGAGAGCAAAGAACCGATTAGTATGGATTACTGGAACTATTCACTGCAGAAATGCCAAGCTACCTAATGATGACTTATACTGTAAGTCCTGCTGTTGGAATAAATCTGCTGTTCACCAATTAATATTGTACAATTCCTATTAAATACATATTATAATTCCCAAAATGTATTAATAAGCTTGCTCAAATATCGGGCCACAGATGTGGCTCATGGGAGGGCTTTTAAGGTCTGATCTCTGACAAACGCTGAGCCTGCACAGAGCCATTAAAATCACTGGGAAGTGTATGTGCCAGCCACTGCTCAGAATGAAGTTCTTTTGCCAGTCTCTGTATTTAGATAGAAATCAACAAATTTTCTGTATTTGGACAGAATTAATGCTGATAAGTCAAGCAGGGTATCTTACCTTCCCTATCATTATGTATATGATGCTTATTCCATGCACCCACACTGTATTCTGCAAGATATATTTAAACTACCATTTCTTCTCCAAAACAAGTTTCTTACATTGCTTCAGTTCTTTCCCATATTACTGTTATATGTGTACTAAGAATTCCTCCAAATCATTGTCCAAGAAATCCGGCAAGAGCAATATTGGTCTTAAACTTCCTGTGGTAGACTTTAGCAATCCACTACCACACAAACCATCTCAACTTCTTTTTGCAGTAGTGAAATACCTAAGGTTAAATTTTACATGCCTCACTATCTCATAATTAGGAACAGTCCCATAAAATTGTAAAATGGCTGTTCATTCACATTCTTCATGCTTTACTTTCCAAAGTCAGTCATTCAAACAATTCTGAGGGCAATTTTTATATTATATCTCAATAAAAATCTTTCTTAGGTCATCAAATATTATCAAAACAGATGATGCACAGTGAAAGAAATAGTATCCAGACAATAACCCTTTAGGCAAGATTAAAAAAACCCCAAAAATTAGTTTAAAAGTTGCTAGAGCTAAGTTATTTTGATGAGGCAGCATCAGTGACTGAGTTTGAAAAAACTTCTTGATAAGCTCCCCGTAGAGGAGACCAGACCAGCTGCCCAAAAACTGTCAAAAGGCAGAACTGTATGGCCCAAAGTTCAATATAAACATGAACATAACAAGTAAACACAGTCAGTCTGAACTGAGAAGAGAGAAATGCAACATCCAGTCTTAATTAGCATCTTTGACAATTAGGTGTGCTTGTGTAAAATTAAACAAAACCTCTAACTTCGATCTATTAAAAATAAATCTGTAGGTTTGGGGTGGTGAAGGATGGTGAGATACAGTCATTGGTTGTGATGAATTGTGTAGTAATAAACTCCACTGTGTGAAGAGAAGGAGCTTCATATATTGTCCTAAAAGATGAAAACATTCAGGAATTCTATAGGATTTCATAAAATTGCTGCATCAGTGGACATGTAAAATTAACTGCTACTAGGACTGATTTCAAACCCCTTTAAAACCCACAAAAAGGATCAAGTAAACCACATTAAGAGTAGTTGTTAAAAACTCTGGAAAGAGTGAAGTTTTTTCAGGTCATTGCTAGAAAAACTAAAATGTTTCCTGGGATCTGAAGTAGTTTTTTTGAACAAAACAGGAGAAGCCCACACTGTAGGAACTGAAGAAGAAGAAAAAAAGATGGAGACTGGAACTTTTCAGAAGACTAAAGAAAAAAAATTTAAAAAAAGGAAAGGCTGCAGAATAGAAATTCCACTCAAGTGCTTTTATACTTTGACTATGAATAAAGAACTTGCATGTATAAGAAGATATTTTGCATGTTCTCCAAATTCCTGTTTATTTTCATGTAACTGCCAAAGGATTAAGTTGTAAGCTGGAGTACTAACAGGGACAGATCTAGAGAACAATGTTTGTCTAACATTAGGGTGAATTAAGGCTCCTGGACTAAACCACCAGTGCTCTACCTCCACAAATGAGCACCAGGCACAGGGCAGCTACCCAAGAGGGGCCTCATCACACATTTCACCTGCAGTTTAAGTTAATCAAGGTGAGGTTATTCCCAAAGAATTCTGTTTCTCCATCTTTCCTCCCACCACATTTACATGCTTTCCCTCCCACATATACTGTTTTATCACTTTTCCGATATGCCCATTAGGGGTTTTGGGTTTTGTTTGTTTTGTGAGGCTAGTTACTATTTGATTCAGGCCACAAATTGCTATTCACAGAATCATTAAAGCAAATTAAATGGGAATGCATATGGTGGTGAAAGGGAATGAATTTAGCCTTAATCTAAATGTGAAACAATAACCTGAGATGCCAGAGAGTGCCTAGAATCCATTCAATCTCAAAGGATCTCAGCAGAGGTTTTCTTTTGTTTGTTTTTAAACTGATCTTGAAATATTTTTGGTTTGAGTTGATTCTAAATTGGAATTTTTCCACTTTTCCACATAAAAGAGAAAGAAATATTTTTGAATGAATGAAGCATTTTGAAGCATTTAATGTTGGAACCTTGTAAATACAAACTATTAATAAAATGCAAAAGTCCCATATTGAAACAGGAAAAATAACTCACGAATTCTCTTCTTTTTTCCCCAACAGTGTTTATCAAATTAAAGAATTACTTGTTTTCTAGAAGCAGTGTTTGTCAAAAATAAAATATTTGGTCAAACAAGGTCATCTAGCATAGCTGGAAAGCACATAGACAATGCAGCAGACTGATGAAGAGTACAAAAGTGAGGTCAGGAAGTCAGAATCTGGCAAATAAAACGGGAAACAAGGGTACACAACACCCAAGACTTCAAAACCAACTCAGGTGGTTTCATCTGAAGACTACATCCATCTGTGCAGACTCCAGAGAAACTGGCTCTACAACTGAAATACCAAATTAGCAAACCGACACACACACTCTGTGCTATTACCATTGTCCAGATGGCCCTACATGTACACAGCTTCTGAAAATACCTACATAGCAACAAAGCAAGTCAGACTGTGCATAGCATTATATAACCATATTCACTTCCATATGACATGCCTTCGATCACAATGAACTGCTTTTGAAAGGAATAAATCCAAGAGATGTTAACAATGTCACCACTGCATTGTTTCACAATACAATCCTGCAAAGTAGTGAGTTAAGACTGCAATCAAAATGAAGACTAAGAGAGAAGGGAAAATGGTAAGCAAAGAAGACCCAAGGATTTACAACGAAAAATTGTCCAACTTATTTATTTCCAAAACACAGTCTTTCCTCTTTCTCACCAGCAGAAATTAGTCTCTTTCTACAGCATCAACAAGCCTTACAGAGTTTCAAGTGTCATAGGGAAACCAAGGGAAGAGTAGGAGGAATAATGGGCAAGAAGGCTTTAGTCATGAAATCATAAGCAGCAGGAACTTGATTTATCAAAACATATTCTCCAAGCATTAAGATAAACCAGTGGTATAATACGCCAAGGATTTTCTTTTGTTCCTAAGAGCAATGAAAAAAGGATATCTCATCTCTTAACTGTCTACAGTTAGCCAAGTCAAGGATGACTTAAAGTATTTTGTTTGCTCTGTCATCTTAACAATTGTCTTGATGCCTTTTCCTGGTCTTAAAATCAAGAATCAAACACGGTTAGAAGGGAAAAAAGGATTTTACCTCTGTATTTATTTTAAGGATCCTTAGGTGCACCATGTCCAGGTGGAATGCACCTCAATGCACACTGCAATGCATACCCACAATAGACTGGGTATCACATTATAGGTCTTACTAATTAGCATATCTATCAAAGATTCCCCAATGAGAGGCTCGAGTGAGCCCCCCTCCCCAAGGAACCTTCCCCTGGATGGTTCTATCTTTGTTTACAAAATGTGTTCTGGAGAGGACCTTGGGGTCTGGGGCATTCTGATCCCTAACTATGAAGCTTTTGAGATGTTTAGTCTCCTAGCTTGACAAATAAGCCTAAGAATGTAGGCTAAAAAACACTAAGAATACAAAATAAAAAGGTATATAAAAGGGGTATAAAATAAAAGGCAAAAAATCATCACGGCATCAGTCTCACTACATATTATGATTACTTGATGCACTGTTTGAAAAATGTGTCACATTGGAGCCCAGTGTAACCAGCAGGTTGGCTAAAAGTTTTCCATATGCAGCAAAAACACCAGAAGCTCTGGAGTGTACCACAGCATGGCTGCCTGCAGTGAGGAAAGCCAAAAGGGTGGCAATTTTCCTTCCATTTCTATAAGAAGAAAAAAACCTCTCTTGCTGCTTCTGTAAATTCAGCCAACGCTTGTTCCGATTACGGAAAAAGAAAATATCCTCTGCAATATGAATCTCTTCCTGAAGATACATTTGTGTGCTGATAATAGAGTTGAGATATTTACCTGGAGATAAAGAGGCAGGCTTTCCCGAATGGCAGACAGCAAAGCCACAGGCAGCTCCTTGTCCTGCTGGAGCACAGAGTGTGGCAGCAGTAAGCAATCCACAATGCGAAACAAGAGTTGCTGTGCCTTGGAAGTAGCCAATATCTGTGCACAGAACTTTACAAGACATCCTGTTGAAAAAAATTCAAAAAATCAAAAAATCCCAAAGCAATTTACAGTTAGGAAAAAAATTAAGAAAGCCTTAAGAGGCAATTATGTTAAATTCGATAATATGAGAGTAGTAAGAGCAACTGAATTGTCTCACTTCCATGTATTCATTCCATGGCATCCCTTTAAAAAAATCCCAGTCAAAACAACTCAAAAGTCCACTTAAAGTTCACCAAAATTAAATACTAAATTAATTCAACACATTATAATTAGAATTTTTTAGGCAAGTGAAGCTGCTTTAGGAAAAGTACAGCAATGCTGAAGAAAGGATGAGTCTCTTAGATCCCTGCAGAAAACTTAACTAAACTTGATCCATAACCCTATTGCAATCAGCACACACGCACTTGAACATTTACCTTGCTGTGTGCATTCATCCCTTTTACAGAGAAATGCTGCCTTTGCCTTCCTTTCACATTTGTCTAACACCACCGTGGCAACACTGCATCAGCAACTACTCACACAGCAATTTAATGTTAGAAAAACATTAAATATCCTTCAAATTGCATTTAATTTCAACAGATTAATAAGAACAAAGGGCAGCCAACTCCATTAACCAGCACAGTCTTGCCAGGTCTTTGTGGGGCTCTCAGTTCACAAACTGAGAGCCTCAGAGAACATCTTTCTTATTTTCAGCACAATAATGTATCACTTGCTCAGCTTTGAGCCAGTTTTAAGATTGTTCTTTTGACTTGCAAAAAAAAACACCAAACAAAAAAAGGAAAAAGGTGTTGATGTGTAAACACCCCAACTTTGAGAAACATCTTTATTGCAGGGAAGGTGTAATTTTTCATGAAAAACTAACTCCATACTCAGAAGTGTTAATACTCAAAATACACATTAAATAAAACAAGATTCTTATGTAGTAGTTTCCACAGACATTTTAAACTTTACATTTAATTAGAGGCAAGAAAAAGTTTGCTGGGTTGAAAATACAGGAATATCCCAAGGAAACATGTTGAAGACTTTGAAAATAATGGAAAATCAAAAGTAGGCTGTTACAAGATATTATTAATCTATAAAAGTCATTCATTATCATCTCTAAAAACAACGCAAAACAACATTAATCTTGTGGAGTGAGAGAAAACACAATGATCAATCATAGAGAAAGAGAACGATCACCTAACAATACTCCTAATAATGTTGTCTAAGCTTCCTGCTTTGAAAGAAACATGGTCATTCCAGCTTAAAGTACTCCTTCTATTATCACTGCTGTGATGTATGGGACAGTACAAGACACAATCTGACTACAGACAGGAGGTGTTTAGATTTGTTAAGTTTCATGCTTTGTCCTTATAATTTAACAAGCCCACAGAAAAGCTTCACAGAATGTGAAGCAGTGATTGAAATACACTTGAATTTTTTTTTTTTCTTTTAAACCTTCTTTATGTTTTCTTAAATAAAAAGAAAGGACATTTTCTTGCACACAACAGCATGATTGAAGATTAATCGTTTCCTACTGCAAAGAACAAAAAGGACAACACCAATTTAAAAAGGAAAATACCAATCTAAAATTACTTTCCAAGGCTCCAACCCTCATCTGGATATCTAAAAATGATTAATTTGATCTTGTGTATCAAAGTATGCTGATCTCACAATATAAAAATAAAGTATTTTACAAAACTCTAATTCCAGTACATTTAATGCACCTTTTGCATCTTGGTTGTGCTTTCCCTGTGCTCCTTAGAATCATGATGTAAACTGTGTGTGCATGCAAATCATTACCTCTCTTTTAAGATGCATAAGGTTTACCCTATTTTTAAAGGTAAGTGGGTCAGACTGGCACACTCATTGATAATTAAAGCACTCTTCTTTTTCCACCCTTATCAGTGGTTCCACACTTAATGAATAAATGCTAGATTTGCATTTTAGTAAAGCACAGAGTGTATGTCAGAGAAGCAGTTCCAAAAAGAAGCAAAACACATACCTGAGCCAACTTGGCCACTACCATAACTCCACTAACACACCATGTAGCCTGTCATAGTACTGCTTATCACAGAATGTCCAGAGTTAAAAGGGACCCACAAGGATCACCAAGTCCAACTCTCAGCCTTGCACAGGACACCCCTAGGAGTCATATCATGCCCCTGAGATCATTGTCCAAACACTTCTTGGACTCTGTCAGGGTGGTGCTGTGACCACTTCCCTGGGGAACCTGTTCCAGTGCCCAACCCCACTCTGGGTGAAAAACCTTTTCCTAAACTTCCTAAAACCAGAGTTTTAAACTCTACCTTACCCCTCCACATTGGGCCTACCAAAATCTGCCTACAGTTTGCTGAATCCTATGACTCCTTGGCTGCACTTCCATTTCTACCTTAACTATACAGTGATTGAAACAGTCATTCAAATAAGTGATTACTACAGTGTTTTCTCTGGTGAGCCAGGCTATGCCCCATAGCTTGGACACCTAACACCAAAGCTGCATGTTGTCTCAATCCACAGGGTTCAAAACTTGGAATTCTTTCAGAAGGGTGTACGCCTAACTTTTATGTTCTATAGGAAAAACTCAGAGCTCATCACTTCTGTTTAAAATGAGTGGGCAGAGGAAGGAGACAACAAAAGATCTCATGACCCTCTATGGGAAGACCAGATCCACTGTGGGCATAAATTGCTGTAACTTTAGGAATTGCTATGACTTACAATAATCCTCATTTACAGCTAAATAGCCAGAAACCAACTCTTGTCACAGTTTCTGAGTTTGTTTAGGTAAAACAGGTGGTTTTCAGTAATGAAAGATGTGAGAACATCTTACTTTTGAAAACACTGATTTGCAGGGGTAATAAAAAACCCCACAAACAAAAACCACAAAGAGGTTAGACATCAGGATCTAGAGAAAATCTGAAAAAAAAAATCTAACTGCAGTATCTTGGTGGCTTTCTTTTTTCAAACATTAAATAGTATAGAGGAAATATATATATGGAGAGTATAGAGGGGAAAAAAAGTATTAGAAGTTTATTTTACTGATTCCTTAAAACTATTTCCTAAAAGAAAAGAGGTTGTAAGATAATTACCTATGATCCAATAGGTAAGCTGCAGACCTTCTGGGGGTCCTTTTGCCTTCAGATAGGGTTTTACATACTTTAATACATCACCTAAATACTCCAGAGTCTTTGCTACCATGGCAGATTTCTCAGGGAGTGTCTGAAGACCACTGTAAGTTCTACCAACAGCCTGAGAAAACAAAAACATTGAAATAAATATAAATCAGCTTACTTGGTCTCTCATGAGACTTTTGTGAGTAATTTCTTTTTCAGCACTCTAAATCTGATACATAGTCTCTTTTCACTAAAATTGTCCTATGAAACTAACACAGGGATAGATGTACAGTACCTTAATGAACTGGACAAGAGCATTTTCTGGGTCTTGCTTGAAAACTGACTGTCCAACATTAGCCTTTAAAAGAATGTTTTCTACTTCTGAGAGTTTAAAAATCAGTCTTGTCATTTCAGTCAGCTGCTCCATGTAGGCTTTTCCTGGTTATTACAAGAGAGCACATCAGTAAACACAGTATACAGTTATGCTTTTAGATTTAATTTAGTCCCAAAATGATAAAGAAAAACACTGTTTTAAAATATCTAAACCACAAGTATTTGGCAACCAACTGCATCTCTCCAGACAAAGAACATAAGTCCAAACCAGTTATTTTTCTGATATAAGTTGTAAGAGAATGAAGAGTTTTAAGTACAGATAACCAGGCTGATGGGTTTCTTTTTTTTTTGAAATCTGGAAAACATGTATGAGAAATAATGACTTGAAGACGTGTTCTACAGATAGTTAGAACTGCAGTGCTTTTGGAAGAAGGGATGAAGTATTGCTCTAAGAAAGCAAAATATCCAGTATAAAACAGAAGAGAATTAATTGCAGCTAGATTTCCCCCCCCCACCCTTCATTTTTTTTCTTTTAGGCCATTCACAGCATGATTTCTGAGTATTTACTTCAGCTTTTCACTTTTTTTTAGATCAGTTTCTCCATGGGGGAAAAATAACTTGTCTCCTTGGGAGCAAGTTTTTATTCTTTGCTTCCAAGGAAACAAGCTCTTTTATCTTTGTTTGTGATAAATTTGTCATATGCAGAGCAGGCAAACTATCAATAAATAGCACAAGCAGTGTAAAGAAACACATTTTGTAATTAGGTAAAAGTAAAGGAATACAAACAAAAATACATTTTGTAATTAGCTGAAAATGTTTGCCAGCTTTGCAATATAGCCCCGTTACTGCAAACATGAGGGAAATGTGAGCACTTACCAACTGTTCTCTCAGCATCTGTCTTGGCCAAGGCGCCACTTGGTTGATCGAGGAACATTTGCAAAACGCAGCGAAACCACGAACGTACTGTCAAAGCTTCGTAGGATGTATAGCCCATGCTAGAAAAAGCTTCACACAGTGAACTGCGTAGGCAGAAGAGGAAGAAAAAAGGTAGAGAGATCTAATAAAAGTAGGCAGAAAGGTGACAGTGTCTCTCATTTGGCTGTAGATGCACATATACGCGTGTACATATGTTTTGGCTACATAAAACAGAGGGAGGAAAATCCACACAATGGGAAATGCCTCACTCTAACAACGGATGATTTGACTGCATTATCTAAACTGAAAATGTACAATGCTGGAAAATAGTTCATCTGAATCAGCCTGGAACTTCATACTGACACTGCTTAAGCTGCTCCAGCCTTTCATACAAAGCCAGCCCAGGTGCCCCACGCTACTCTGAAGTCTGCTTAGTTCTAACGACATTAAAGATGGAGAAGAGAAGGTCTGCTTTAGCAAATAAAGATATGCCATGTTTGAAACAGATCCAAAAGGGAAACATAAAAGGTCATCTTGGAGATGTGAAAGGAAACTGCTGTACTTGGCAGTACACTTACAGACATATTCATTTCGGTATGTATACACACACAAATATATACATTCCCACACAAATTTGCTATATATGCTTTCAAACACTTGCTACCATTCTACCAGTCAGGTGTCAGACCAGAGTCATGCAATGCACAGTCTCTGTACTCTGCTGCTCTGTATTCCCAAAGTTTTACTTGCCTCACTACCATGAGTAGATGCTGCAATCATTTTCCCAAGCATATCAACCTTGCATCATTAATTCTGGAGAAACTCCTTGCTAAAAGACAGCAGGTGTGTTCTGCACTCTGTTCCTAATTACTATCAAACGAGCTGCATGTGTGCTTCAGGCCAGGGAAATTTCATGAAAATAGTTACACCTTTTATTTGAGAGACTTCCTCCCTGGTCAGTCCTAGATACTTCAACTTTAATGAAAAATGCTTGTACTCTTTCTTGATACATGTATATGTAAATCTATTTATTTTCTACTGATTTTTTACTCATGCTTGCAACAGAATGTCAACAAAGGTCCAAAACCTTTGGACCAAAGGAAATGGAAACCATGGTTTCCATGGAAACCAAACTGGATTCTACTTCTCACTAAACAACATTAATGAAGTTGAGTGGTTTTTCTGCTTCATTTTCTTAAAACCAGCGACACCTGTATATTTTGTCTGAACATCCCTGCTGAAGTACTATTGACAAAATAAGTAAGGAGACCCAATGAAAGCAAAAAAAAAAAATTAACATTGAATTCCAGGACCAAAAGAGAACAAATAGGTTGCCTATGGACTTAATGCTCCTTGCAGTAACATGTAAACAAGTTCAGTCTCATGTAATCTTGAGGTACACAGCTAATCTACTCGGTCCCAAAGGCTCACAAAACCACTTTCTGTTGTAGTCTCACTCCTGTTTTTCTTGCTTGCTGGTAGGTGGGCCACTTAAGCATCTTCCTAGAACTGGAAAGGAATATGCTCCTAATCCTCAGAAAGGAAAGAACAATAACTACCTGGTAGAAGCATGGCAAGTGGTCCCTTTTAAAACGGTGAGCTTATTCACATGCTCAGAGTTAGTTTAGACAGGTTATAACACTATCATGCACTACACAACATGCATCTGGAGAGGACATTTTAGGCTCTACTGCAGAAGAAATTCCAAAGCTCGTGTGTATGTTGCCAGAGCTTGCAGGGTATAACAGTATTGGAAACAAAAGAATTTTTTTAACTGAGAATGTTTGATGTGAATATTATCAGAGCACAGTAACCATGAAGTCTTAAGATCCCAGCACTTAGATACTTTGATAACGTTTGCTCTACAACTGCCTAAGGTAAATAAGTACAGGAATCGTGCTCCAAAAAAAGTGCTTTCAAGACAACAGAGTTTCTAGTATGACCCCTCTGTATTCTACCAAAAATATCTTACCTTAGGTACTCACTGTCCTTCCACAAGGAATCTGAGCTAGGAAAACAATGCATCTATGTATACACTGTTAATAATATGTCAGGTGCTTAATGAATACTGGTAACAAATACTTAAATAACTGCTTTCAATCACCTACTTGAGCATTTACTGAGAGAATTGGTAATTAACCTTAAGCACCTAAATAATATGAAAATTCAAATTTAGGAAGCAAAATATTTTCCTTGATCACACCCAAAGAGCAACAAAATTCAACATCATAAAATTCAATTTATAAAATGAATTTATATGCCTGACTCTTATTTCATTCAGCACATGCCAGGTATCTGCAACCTTGAATGAAACTTATCCTATAAAAATCATAAAGAGAAATATAGCAGAGGACTCAACACTCCCTTCCCAAGTTCCAAACTGACACACAAGGAACTAAATTCAACCTTTTCTAACACCTCCCTGCAAGAAGGCCATAGCTTCATCTTTGTCAATCACACTTAAATAATCCGTACCATACCCTGATTTACAGTTACTGTCCTTAGTACACTGTATACCCTAAAAATGTGCAACATTTTTCACTTTCAAATACAGTCCGACACAGAAATATTCCCTCTTTCTCTCTCATTTCTCACCTCCCCTGCTTCCAAAACCTGATTCAGAAGCGGGCAAGGCGGGCAAAAAAAAGCTCACCACAAAAACAACCACCACCCATCCATCTTAGGTTCACAGAGGCTTACTTCGTGAAAATAAAATTTCTCAGGTATATAAAAATTTGACTGGATTGTCCTGGGCAATCTGCACTAGCTGACCCTCTTTGAGAATATGTAAAGAATGTGGACCATTTTAATGAAACATTACAGTCTGAAGCAAGATTTTCCTCAAGTCTAATGAAGGATGAACAGGTACTGAAAGAACAAATACTCAGAATTTTTCACCTGTTTTGAATTAGATGGCTTAGATATCTTGATACCAGCTGAGGCCACACCATGTCATCCCATCCAAACAGCCTCATCATTGACAGAACAGGCTGTGGCTGGAGATCTGATAGGGCTTTGCTGGGTATATCCAAAGCTAAGAGAGTAAAACCTGTTTTTAAAGAGAGAAGAACATGGCACCTTGTTAATAATTTCTCAGTATAATCCCTGTTGCACTAAAAAGTAATGAAAATTAATTATGATTAATATTGTGGAGTCTGGAAGTACCAGAAATCTCAATTAACAGGGAAACTGTTCTAACAGAGAGTGTTTGCACCCACATTAAAAATGTAGTCTCTATCCCAAGCAGTTTGTAAGTCATCAAGACACACAGGCAGCAAAGGAAGAAAAATGGATCCTAACATATGCAATTTTAAATAGATTCACAAAACCACAGTTTATAAATCCTGAAGGCATAGTTTTACCCCCCTCTGCAATAAAAAAACATGTCTTAAAACCTGCTTTTTTGTCTTCTTGACTTTCCCTTTTTCCTTCCATCCACTATATCTTGCCCTGTACACTTAAGTATTACTGTGCTTTACAGGGTTGAGTTTTATTTATTTGCTTTGTTGTTCCTACACACTTCTCACAGTAAGAAGAACTGTATCTGGAAAGAATTCACTCAGTAAAAGCTGGTACCTCTCTATTTTTAGAAGACTTTCATGTATCAAAAGTTACCATATAAATAAAGCACCACAGAAAAATTCACTCTTGAAAAGGATCACCACATAATAGCTGCAGATCTAGAAACTGGGGCAGTACTTTGTGCAGAATTTTGTTAATGAAGCATAACCTTTTGCTGTTTCTGTTAGGTCTACTGTTGAATCTGTAGTATCCAACACTATCAGAATAAAAAATATAATGCATTCTTAATATTGCAAATGACAAGTGCATTAAAACTCAGAAATTAAATGTAATCTTAAATGCTGAGCAGTTACTAGGTTATAGGAAATGAGAAGCATCAAATGAGTCAGGAAAACTGACTTTGGAGGGCAATGAAAAAAGGGCTTATTAGTTTCCAAATTCTCCAATTCAAGTTAAACATAATATTAAAATAAATATAAACCTGTGTGCATTGATCAACTGGCTTTGAATTAGACAGGCAAGGCTAGTTTTCAGAAACAACAATGAGATTGTTTTCATTAACAGTACAGGGACAGACTATCTTAAGCCATGAGCGACTTGCCATTTCCTTATGTGCCTCAGAATAAACAAAAAGGTCATACAGAGTCCCCACTCTGCCTTAGCTGAGGAAACAATTTGTGCCAGCCTTCCTCCAGATTGTCACCTCGTTTCTGCAGCATCAGCCATAACAGAAGTTGGGGAGAAATGGGAGGCAGAACAGTGCTGTGAGGCCCAGGCTGTCTGCCTGGCAGGGGGAGCAGGAGAGCTGTGACAGCTGCGCTCTCTCTCTCTCCTCTGGGCTGCAACCTTAAGGCAAGAAGCTCAAGCAGCGTGGGAAAGGGTTGCCTATCTCTGTAGTGCTACCTAACACATCTCTATAAAGCAGGTCACAACTGCACTCCCCTCCTTCTCAGAGGAGTTTATAATAGCTTGCTGCTCTTGCTACTTCACTGTGCTGATATAAAATAAAAAAGCTATGTCACTGTAGGAAATGAATGAAAGTTTTGACATTAACAACCTCCTCCTTTGATTTGTATTGCTGTTTCCCACATGTTTCAGCGGTGTGAGACCACTACTGTTGCACACTGCCTCTTTCATTAATGCTGCCTCCTAACTACCACAGAGCTGCTTCAAATGAAGGATCTTTTAGCTTTTCTATTACCAACTCAGTACTCCTGAGCTTGTAACTTTATCTAATTCATATCATGATGGGAAAAAAATATTTTATGTTTCACTCTTCTGAATTTCAGTTAACTGGATACAAGATTTCATTGTAACTACAGAATACAGTGTTAGCTACTGATGTTAAAGATCAAACTGGGGTATCTTTCTATTCACTGCCAAGCTGACTCATTGCATGTGGAGCTCACACACATATGGAATGTTGTACTTCAACATTAAAAGCCTTCAGTTTTAAAGCAAGACAAATAATTAGAATGGATTATGAAATAGTTTTATGACCATGAATGCAAGGGTTTGGCAAAAGGCAACACTCAAGTAAGCAACCTTTTAAAAATTGCCTTAAAATGAAAAATATTTTTAAAAATTTAATTTGAATCTCAACCCTTATGAACAGTTCAACACAAATAAACTTCTACAAAACCAAGTAAATTCTGGATATAGTGAAAAACAGTATTCTTATTTATATTGTATAACACTTGCATGTTGATTATAATCTGTGACTAGTAGTGAAAAAGAAGTCAGGCTTGTATCGCTTCAAACCCCTTTGGCGTTCTCAATGTGTTTGTATCCTATTAAAGAATTCAACACTACAATATTTCTTTGTGTCAAAACATTTAGCACAGATTCTACTTTTTGCATTTATGCATACATAAGTTACTACATGGAAGGAGAAATATCCCAAAATTCAAACTCCTTGAAAGTTTGTGACCCTGAGAATAGCACCAGATCCAGTAGGTTGCAGGGAGGGTCAGTGCTAACCTGCAGCTGTATCAGCAAGCTGTGGGGAAGGCGGTGTCTGTGACATTCTCTGGCTCTTCAAGTAGGGAAAGAAATTTCTCCAGAGAGCACTGGCGACAGCAAGGTGGTGCTCTTTAGCCACTAATGGAAGCTGTGCGTCCGGGGCTGCGTTTCCCAGTCGAAGTCCCTGGCTTACACGTTCGTGCACGCTCCTAGGGAGAAACAAAAACAATGTTTACGTTCAATAAATGAAAAATTCACATCTTTTTAAAACGCATTTACAACTACTTTAAACCATAGAGCCTGAGAACTGAAGGATCATTTTGAGCAATTAAAACCTTTATGCAAAGACATTATGCATACCAGTTATTTGATGGATGAATGATGGCATATTAAGCACCATAAAGTTAATGTTAATTACTAATGTCAACCATTAATTATATGCTTTTTAATATGTCAGATCAAAATGAGAAATTGGCAGCTTTAAAATGAGTATCTGCATTTTGCAACTGCTAGCAAGACAAGCAAGTCTGCTTCCAATCCAAAGCCAGGTGCTTCTTTAAAATTTTTGTCGCTAGGATTTTTAGGATAGAGTTGTGTACAGCAAATAATGGCAAATGATTTTGATCAATTGTAAAGCTTCCTTCTGAAATCCACTTCTCACTTGTAAAATCTCACTAGGTAGGAGTTAAGATAAAAGATTCATTTTATCCTGATGCACTGCAGACAATTAGGTTTGACAGCAATGCCCACAGCTTTGTTAGTACAGTAAAGACAAAAGTTACCACTACACATAACTCCCATCTCTTCCTCAGACAATGTGGCATGAATTCAATAACGCACTCAATTTTCTTTGATTCTTCTAGTACCATTCCTGCTACTTAATCTAATTTGGAAGTTGTGACTTTCTAGAGGTTTAATAGAGATATGTCTGCAGGGAATCAATGTTCTCAGAGAAATGGTGGGGGGGGACATTAATAAATTTGTCTGGTAGAGCAGGATAGGAGGCATTACAGTACCGGGCTGATCAACTAAATAACATGCTTATTAAAAACAATCTGTAGGAACGCACTATCATTCCTGTTCCTATTTATCTTCTGGTCAACCCAATTGAGATTGTGCATTAAAGCACAGGCAGCATTATTACATTTGCTTTATTAAATTCTATAAACAGCACTGTAAAGTCAGAGTCAAGATATTTATAAGATAATGGCAAACCGCAGAGGCATCGAGAATTGCCTTAACACTAACATTTCTAGATTACAATGCTTTTTCCTTAACTGCCATTCTCGCAATAGCAACTGTTTCACAAAAATCTTCCCCTAGATCTTTATTTTATGCTTACCCTAATTTGAAATAAACCAAAACAAAAATAGAAAAAAATTCCAGCTCCTATTTCCCTTCTGGGAATGGGGGAAAATTACGAAAGAATTACACAACTCACAGCACTCATTAGGACATCTGAAATGGAATAATTTTAAATAAAGAGCAGGTTGGCTGCAAGGCCTTCCCGTACTACGGTTGATATTAGAAGCGCATCTCATTATATCAAATTAGTAACCAAAAATTCTGCCCAACACATAATTTAAAACATAAACCATACTGGCTGTCAAAGGTAACGATACCTTATGCCTGCCTGCAGGCATTCATTAGTTTCAATAGGACAGACAGAGAGAATTGAGTACCAGCTACTTTTCAGATGGCTACATTTAACAGACAAGGAAAGGTATGTAGCATTAGGAGGAATCAAGGATTTCTTTGAGAGACTGCATGAGTCCAAACACAGGAACAGAAGCCAGGAATTCTAAACCCAACATTTATTCCCTCTGTGGCTTCATATAAATCATACAGCCTTTGTTAGCCTCAGTTTCCCAGCCATGATATTTGGATAGTAAAACAGCTTACCCTTTAAGGATGCTGTGAAAACAATCAATGCTTAGAAACTGAGGATTATATTCAGTATGTCAGTTGGTATTCCTATTTACAAGGCATATTCTCCAAGTCAACATGAACTGAAATAGAAGTGAGATTAGCATAAAAAGTCATGCAACACTTCTTTGGGAGCATCCCCTTACTAAAAAAAGGACAAAGAGAAGGGTGTAGAAATAGTGAGGTCTACAGGTCAAGTGATGAAAAGGTAAAAGCAAGGCTAAAGACAAATTAAAAAATTATTTTTGCCTATTACAAAAAGAAAAAGTTTAACAGTAAAAATGAAGGGCTTTTCTGTTCTATTTTGTTAGGAAAGGAAAGCAGGATGCCTCATAACGCAGAGACTAAAACTTCTGGGACCAAATTCTGCCCTACTTACATCCAGACTACGCTGTAAAATTGCACAAAGACCTTTTTCTCTCCTCTAAATTGCCTCTCCAAAGACGGGTGCCTTGCATCTCCTTTAGCCATCTATGCAAAGTAGAAGGGTGTACAGACTTCCAAAGTAAGGTAATATATCTCTGTGTCAGTGGAAGGGCAACACGTACAAATCAGTATTTATGTTTATTCATAGTAACCTACACAAATGCTTGCAATAAGGTAAATGCTTGGAATCGACGGGGCATCAATATATGCTGCAGCTGATGTAGCCAGCTACTTCTACCAACAAGCACATTTTTTAACTCTACAAAAATATGAATAAATGCAATTTTACTTTTTATTCAGGTTTCTACATTTTTTAACACTAGACAAGCATACCATCAACCATCACTCCATTTCTAAAACTTACACATTTAATTTTCCATTCTGTTAAGAACTTCGGAACCACCAGTTGCCTCATTGCATTGGTAATAACTCGGTGTGGTTTTTGCTTCTTTTAAATAATGAATTTCCTATTTCTGTATAAAGAGATGTGGTGTTTTTTTCATTTTGCCATCAGATCAAATAAACCCTGGGTTTATTAAAGAAGGGAATGCTTGTGCTACCTGAATGAGGATTGTGCTGGATGTGTAGGTATAATAGTAGCATACAGGATTATTTTCTATATCCTACACCTAGGGTAAGGAATTGCAGCAATTCATCTGGATGTAGATACTGTAATCATAAAACATGCCCTTGCAAGCCTGCATTACTAAAACAGAGCCAAACTTTAGGTCAAGCCAGAAGAGTAAAACACAAAATTCATCAGCCTGCCTATATAATGGAAACTTTCAAGTCACTACTAGTCTGTAATCTGCACTGGATGCATATTAGCATCCAGACTTAATGGAATGTCATTTAATTTGATCTACAAGGGTTCAGAACTCCCCAACATGAGAGAAGACCTCTCTCCTACCAGCATTGCCAGGGGCTACCACCCTCAGGGTCTCACAGGCTATGAATACAGATACTGGTTTCTTCACAGACAGTATTCCCAGCTCCTTGACTCCCAGTCTAAGGCAGGCCAGCCACAGCATCTACAAATCTCAGCTGCCCAGTACAGCCAAGATTAAGCTCAAGAAAATCTTTTTAAAGGACCTGAATGACCTTCTGATGTTGAAACGAATAAATAATTAAAAACCACCACCTGAAGGACCAACACGCTTGGATAAAACTAGGGAGATTGGGAAGAGATATATGAGTATTTCTAAAATGGTAAATGGTTTTGATGCATAGAATTTCAACTACAATCATCAGTTATTTCCAGAAAAACTCAGGCAAAGTGAAAGGAAGCAAAGCACCATCACAGTCAGATTCAAAGAGATGTAATAAGTGCTTTGTGCCCTTTGCAAATCAATGGAACTTGCACAATACTTAAATCTGGAGATGTCCCTTCCAAACATTCTCCTTCTTTTTATATCATTAAGATTATCAACACAGTTTATAGAATCACAGAATTGTTTTGGTTGGCAGAGACATTAAAGATGACCCATTTCCCACCCCTACCATGGACAGGAACATCTCTCACTAGACCAGGTTGCTCAAAGCCCCATCCAACCTGGCCTTGAATACTTTTGGGGCATCCACAGCTTTTCCGGGCAACCTTTGCCAGTGTCTCACCACCCTCACAGTAAAGAATTTCTTCCTAATGCGTAACCTAAATTTCTCCTCTTTCAGTTTGTACCCATTACTCCTTATCCTATCATTACAGTTCCTGATGCAGAGTCCCTCTCTGGCTTGCCAGTAGGCCCCTTCAGATACTGGAAGGTTGCCATGAGGTCTCCACACAACCTTCTCTTCTCCAGGCTGAACAGCCCCAAATTTCTCAGCCTGTCTTTGTACCAGTCCTCTTGTCAACTTCCTGGCCTCCTCTGCCCTTGCTCCAACAGGTCCATATCGATCCTCTGCTCAGGTCCCCAGATGATGCCATGATTGACAGCTCAACCAGGGCTTGGGGGGGCTGGGGGTGGAGCAGGGCACTGCCTCACCTTTAGCAAAGCCTGGCCTGCCCCTCCCACCAGACACGGACACCGGGATTCCAAGGTGTTTCAAGACATGAAACATCCAGTCTTTGACAAGCAATAGACTCAGCTTTAGGTGACCAAACAATATTTAGCAAACAGCATTGCAGAATTACTTGAAAACTACTCATTCAATTTCACTTTCTTCAAATACCATAAAACACCAATATTTCTTTAATACCTCTACTGATTTCTTCCTGTCACACCACCAGAACTGCTACTTACGCTGAACTGCAAGCAAGGTTTCAGAAGAAGCCACACACATTTCCAGTAACTAAGTCTATCCAAGATTAAGCTGAAAAAGGTCCTTGTGTACCCTCCACATTCCTTTGAAAATCCAATATGAGTATTCAACTAGTTGACTATTATGTCATTTAATTACATGTTATAGCAAATTCCAACTATAGCACTTATTTCATTGATCCCTATGGATACCAACTCCCATGTTGACAAACTCACTGTTCAACTTCAACTTAGTAATTTGTTCCTGAGCATTTATTTAATTTTTGTCTGTGCTTCAGACATGCAGTTAACACTAAATACATGTGACATGTCTGAATTATAACCACTTACAATACCATAAAATAATCAAAGTGTGAAGGAAAACACATTTTTAGAGTGAGTTAAACACTTTTATACAGGATGTTTTAAAACATTAAAAAAGAAAAGCTAGTTTCAGTCTGAACTGTAGTACTGACACTCACAAAGCCAAAACCAAAATGGTTGCAGATAGGTTCAAGTCTGCTTTCAATGCAGTATCATAGCACTGTGCCATAGTGCATACAAGTAACAAACTGTGTTATTCTACCTTTCTTACAAATGCAGATTCATGCAAAAGAAATGGATCTGGATTCACAGAAATAGCATACTAGCTGCATGGTGGTGCAGCTTAGAGAGTGGTGGCAAGTCACAGATGTGGGTTTCAGGCATCTCATGGTAAAGGCTTTTGGCTTTCTGGTCACTGGTGAATGATTGTGACCATCTGACCTAATGTGTGAAAAGGTGAACCTCCTTTCTCTTGGCCCCAGTTATGAATGCAGGTGCGCCGAGTGGCAGAGCTCCGCACCGAACTCCTGGTTATCAGCATGTTTAGTAAGGGCACTGATAGCATGCTTACAAGAATTTTAAATGCTAGAACATCTACTTTATGGCCTCAAAGTGCCTAAGCTGGATGCTAAACAGCTAAGACCAATGAAAACAGCCTTAATGCCTCTGGGCACACCTTTTGGTACCTAAGAAAGTTGGGTGCTTAAAACAGTCACCTACACACTGTCAGACACTTTCACATTCAGTCTGTTTCAGTGAGACATGCATGAAGGAAGGTGACTAAATTCTACCCAAGTCTGATTCAAACATCCAAGCCTTCTTTTAAATCTGTTTCTAAGCTCTCTAGGATACAATTTCTTTTTTATAACCCTTTATATAGCACCCAGTATACTGAGACTGGTATGACTGCAGTAGGAATTATCAAAGTGCACAGAATTTTCACCCATCTTTGTGGAATTCAAGACTACATTTCAAAAAGCTAAGCAAGATGAGAAAATTAAGCCCAAAAATAAATTTTCCCATCCATTAAAAGAAACATTTGGAAAAAGATCCCACAGTTTATAATCTAAGTGTCAGCACTGTGTAAGCCATAATAATAGCACCACCACCACCACCACAGAGTTGTACTGCTGAGTGTATATGCAGCAGAGTGTATATGCAGAACTGGAAAAATCATGACACAATATTATCAAACATCAACATGCCCTTATCAGTTCAGTATTTATTAAAGGATGTTTTAGTGTTCTCTCTTCATTTTAATTTGCTTCAATAAAGCATGTGTTTAAATGTTTACTCAAAAAAGGACATCCAAATAACATGCCTGGTTATGAACATGTATGATGATTACTGACTTGTGCAATGGGGTAGGGAGGGCTAACAAGGGAAGAGGGATGTTTCTCAGAACTCTAATATGCAGGATTTTTATCAAATGCTTAAATTCACCCATGGTGCTTAAGTTCTTTATAGCAGACTTGTACAACACCATTAATATCAGTGTTACAATATGCCTTCATCAGGCACAACAACATGAAGCATACAGAAAGTGATGTGTCTTAGATGTTCAATGAGATCCAAAGAGATACAAGGATGTAATGGTTAAAAAGCAGGGCACAAACAGATATCAGACTCCTGAATAATAATTCCCATACTGCTTACTTAGTCAGATCACCTTCTTTTGACCAGAAAGTTCCCCAGGTGCCTACAACTGATCTACACAAAAGCCTTGAGCTGAGCATCTGACTCACAATCTCTGTCTACTGGGGCCCAGAAATCTGAACATGACTAATCCACACCTAAAAAAAAGCAGGTTGCATAACGTGCAGCAGTAGCTACTTGCATTTTCAAACACAGATTACACTTTTTTTAATGTAACAACCGATGAATCTCAGCATCAGTGTGAAGGGCACCTGGCTCCACTTTTGATACTATTTTGGGGCTCAGGCTCTGCTCTTGATTGTGGGTTCTACATTAAGTCAGCTACTGGATAAAAATGTGAAATCCCAGAACAACGAATGGAGCCCATGACACTGTTCTCTCCCAATATTACATACTAACCACTAGGGAGCAGATATTTAATCATTCCAGCTGCTGCCTGTGATTTAAATGACAAAAAAACAACAAAACAAAACCCCAAGACACTTAAGCACACATCTTCAGCAGTGGAGCTCTACAAGTGGTTCCAAACACACAGATTTCTGTTTTCATGACACTAAATCAGATATCTCTGGGCCCACCAGACACACGCTGGATTCAATCCTTTATATTTTCTGTAGGTTAACAGGAGACAAAATCCCATAGAGGAGGCAAGAGCGGTTTGTTGTACAAGACACAGATGCTGCATGTGTCAAACGAGCTGTTGGTGAGCTGGACCTGTTACTGTAGGCCATCAGACCATTATATCTTGGAAGACCTCTACACCATTTGAGAGCAGGATTCTTCCAAGTGCTGGTAACCTTTAAGCTCATCTGAACAGAGCTGTCAGGCAGAGAGATACCCAGGAATAAAAGGTCAAAAGAAGCCAACATCACCACAACACTGTAGAAAGAAACTGACGCACAGGAAGATCCACCTGATAAGGAAGAACTTCCTTTTTGTACAAGTGACCGAGCACTGGATCAGGTTGCCCAGAGAGGTTGTGGAGTCTCCTTCACTGGAGATACTCAAGAACTGCCTGCACACAGTCCTGTGCCATAGGCTCTAAGATGGTCCTGCTTGAGCAGGGAGGTTGGACCAGATGATCCCACTGTGGTCCCTTCCAACCTGAAGCCATTCCATGATTTCAATTACAACAGCTTCTCTGTAAAATCGTAGCTAACCATTGCTAAAAGATATTCTACCTTCCTCCACCCAAAAATCCTACCCAGACGGTGTTTGTTTGGTTTTTTGCCACATGTACATCAGGAATACATCACCCCCAAACATCTTAAAACATATTCTGCATTGTGTTGCCTTAATTGAAAAAAACACCTTTTACCAAAATAAAAAAGGCTACAGATCCTTTCAATTTATCACACACCAGTCACTGTCTGGGTAGAAGCAGATCACATACTCTTTCCTACTGAAGATACAGTAGGTTTAAATAGAGCCATTCCAGTTCTTTCATTGGTGGTATAAATCTTCAAATCTCAGTGGAAGAGCCTAGGATATTCCTATTGTTAGTGAATCACTGACAGAACAGACTCAACAGTTAAGAAGATTCTAATGTGACAATTTATATAAGCAGAGTAATTAAAGTATATTAGAAATCCAGATAATCTCTCCCAATCAAACCAATGAAGGGCAGCCCATGGGCATTCAAATTACACATTGCAATTTAGCTCAGGGTCACCTTCCCAAGTTAAATAATATCAACAGAAAATGCCTAATACAAAATGATCCTTACTCATAACTAAACCTATTCAGGAAACTACATAAAGCTCTTTGAAGATATAAACATTTTAAGAAGTTAACCACTTTAAACCACTACTTTTTTCCTTCTAGTGATTTGAAGACTAGGGCCAAATTTTATTTCTCAGACATTACTTGAAATATTCACTAAAACACAGGGAAGAGAGGAGAAAATGTGTCAGATCCCTCTCAACGTTAGAGTGAAGTATGGCAGTAGTATTTTCTTCACATTACCTGAGAGGGTGTTAAAACAGATGATGCAAGATGTAGTAATTAAAGAATTATACTACCGACAGATAGGGAATCTAGTGTTTATGATTTTTTTAGTATTTTCATAAGCAATCTTTTTACTGTTTTTGTTTAATGTTTTTTGTTTGTTTCATGCATATTTTGGAAATCAGTCTATCAACTGCACAACTGGAAGTAATTGATTACATTACATTTTGAAATTAAATTAAAAGTAAATCAAAACCAGCATATAGTTTTCCAACTTTTAGATTATATTAAAAACAAAACAAAGCAAACAAACCCCTGCCCCCCCGCAAACATAAGCATTGCAACTGATCCCATAATACGCAAAAATGGCAAACATACACTATTCAATTTTAAGTCCAAGTTCCTAAATTTTTTAATACACAGCTTAACTGCTAGTTCTTTAGAGAAATACAATTCAAGAAATGGGGCTCTTTGGCTGAAACTAATACAGAGGAATTTGCTAGATTTATGTTCTTCACTAAATTATTTAGATTTGAATGTAACAGAGCAAATAGTATGTACTACAGAAAAAAAAATGAACTGAAAGTCTCAGGCTTTTAAGACAGCCTCTTTTTCCACAGCAATATGGAAACAATAATGTGCTATGATATATAATCAGCCAAGTTCTCACTGATTAAATGGTTTTCCACATCAAGGAATCACTAAAACTGGCAAAAGCAGCCATGACCTAATCCTCTTCAAAGTTTTCAAACCAAGCATTCAGAGTAAGGGATGTTAGTTTGTCAAGCTGCAGCACATCCGAACATAGCTAACCCTTGAAGCTTTAAATATTCTTTGGGAATTCACCTTCTGGACTTTTAGAAGGAAACAGCACATTGGTGTGAAAAAGACTCAAAATCTAGGTGTAATTCACATATACTCCTTTACTTTTTTCCTACTGGATAGCAGAAGTTGCACAAAGGCCAAAGTGGTCCTAGCCTGAATATTCCTGCCCTTCACTGAAGGGTAGTAAAAGTTCCCAAGATATCACTTACACACTTGGCAGACACAAAAGAATAAAAAAAGAGGGTATTTTAAAACTCATGAAATTGCAGGAAGAAATGTGTATATCCTTTAAAGAGGAAAATGGGCACACAGCAAATGCTGTAGAATTTAACTAAGAAAGAAAAAAAAAAAATAAAGCACACAAATGAAGTGTCGAGCAGAGCCAGTTCTCCCTACTATATTACACCACTTCTTGTTCCACATTCTTCCTGCAGTGAGCTTTACCCCATGCACTTACAACAGAAGAGAGACCTGGAACATGCTATGAACAGCTTGTCCTGTCCTTCTGACTCTCATGCAGATTCTCAGTGAGACTCTCAATGATGCAGGCCAAACAGATGACATAATCGTGAGAGCCAAACGAATAGTCCCGTATAAACACTTGCAAGAACTTTCCACTGATTGCTTGATGAAAGTCTTACATATATGGAGAAATGGGTCAGCAGTCTACCTGAAACAATTCCTACTAAATTACAAGAAACAGCAAGGATTTGGAAAAGAACTAGCATATAATATAATCATGGACAAAGAAAAGGAAATCAAACTTGGAATTCTTTTCTACTGACTGGATTCCCTTTACTTTAAAGACACGCAGTGCAAATGTCACCAAAATTCTGATTTTATAATGTGCAATATTGAAGACAGGGCAATAAGTTCCAGTGAATTTTCTATGCATTTAACATCAGATTTTAGAGGAAAGCTGTTCATTACTAGGTCTGCATTAATGACAGATAGAAAATGTCAACACATCCTATGTTGCTCCCTCAGTCCACTGATTCATAGATAATTTGTGGATGGGGAACACTAGAAAATGTTTTTCTTAATTACTCTAAAATATTCTTGTGTATTTATTTTAGAACACAAATATTTTTCAAAAGCATTCACTATTTTGTAAACAATCAAACAGCATAATAGCCTCATAGTTAGCCACTAATTCACTTACCAATAAATTGTTTTACCCATTTTTGAATGGCTCGGCTTGATGAGTATTCCCTGTATATGTCTAACTGAAGAAATGTCCAAGGCAACCATTGCAAGACCACACTAATAAATAAATTTTAAAAAATTAGAAAAATTCTCTGCTCATTGAAGGGCTCATCTCCTGATATCAAAGATTCTAATCTTCACTGGGATTGAAAGTGTTAATGCTGTGAATAAGATATTTTCAACTGCAACTGAATCATGTGAAGATTATCAATATAGCAGCAATGTACAAAGGTGCTCCAGCAAGGTTACAGAGTTTAATATAATCCTCTCTATACCTAAGCACAGTAATAGAGAACCCTGCGTTCACTGTGACAGCATGTTGTGTGCGCTCAGTAATACTTTTAAAATACATGGGGAGAACCAGAAATCCCCAACATCCTTACTATTCTCAAAGACAAAGTAAACATATTAACAAGAACTGACACACAACCCTAAAACACAAAGGTACAGAAAAGCCAAACATTCAAAGCTGCAGAATATTATTTAGCACTTTCTCCTTAACCCTTCTCGGTGGGTTTAACTGCATCACTGAAAAGACAAGTTGTTATGACTGTAATTTAAATGCAAGCAACAGAGCTCGAGCTTGCTTTTTTGTCTAGGTCTGCTGTGGGGGAATATTACATCTCCCATAGCCACCCTAGGAAATCTGTGTTAGAGACATGTTTTCTTTTCCTAATCACATTTAGAAAAGATAAGGTTGCAAGAGCAGCAAAGACAACACAACCTGTGTTAATTCAGTGCAACTAGTTCAAATTTCAGTTTGTGGAATACTGTTGGGAAAAACAGACAGCTGATCTGAGCCCAACTGCAATTTTCCTTCATTACCCTCACTGGTGCTCAGCCAAGTTAGCTTCTCCCCTATACTATGCAGGCATATGCTAAGATTGCAGTTTCCTTTGTGTCTGTAATGCAAAATACAAACTGGAAGACACAAACCCACAAAGTGACCCTTTGCTGTCCCAAAATCTGAAGTCCTAGGAGAGAGAGTGTCTAGGTACTCATTTCAGCATAAGGGCTCAGCCATTCACAGATCTCAGCCAAGCAGTCTCTCCTAGATTCTGCATAGATTCTGCACTATTCAAGGCACTGGGAGTCATCTTGTTGCTTTGAACGGGTCCCTGCTCAGTTCTTTTGAAAAAACAACAGAAAAAGGAAAGAGATAAAAAGACATTTAGTTTCCCTAAGCAGACTTTCAGTATAGGTCAGATTCAGAATTTTTAATCCACTCAAAGAACAAAGGACAAATAAAGAAAAAAAGTTAACAAGCTGCATTGAAATTGATACTATTCTAGGCTGTTGTATTCCCCATTTTTAGTTCACATATATGCAAAAATTCCCCACCTAAACCAAATTTAATATTTATAAGACATTGCCATTTGACAGAACTTAAACCAGCTGCATTTTGATTTTTAAAAGCCTTATTTTGAATTGAAATATTTTGCAATATTAGAATTAGTTTTGATCAAATTAAGACAAAATTCCCCAATAAATTCCCTGTCACCTCACAAAATAAGAGTTTAAAAGGAAAACACAAAACATACTCATTCACCACTGATGGGAAGGAGGAGGCCTACAGAAATTATTGGAAGTTCTGTGTTCTGCCCTGCCCATGAGACACTTCAGCCTTTGGTTTTGAAGCTTTTGTTAATTTGTTTTTTAAAAAAACACCGGTCATCTTTTCTATAAAATATTTTTTAGAGAACTGAGAAATTGTAATTACACTTCTGTAACTTTAAGTTACAAGGGACATAAGTACTTTTTTTTTAACAGGAGATTTCATTTTGCTTCCAAACTATTTTATATTTGAAAGAACAGGGAGTCCAGATCACTTTGGGTTATATTTATTCAAGTTCAGAGTTTATTAGGAACATAAATACTAATATCTGCCACATAGGGAACAGATGGTATTACCTGTTAGGTATTTAGATGAAAACAACACATCACTGCTGGTACCATGATTCTTCCTTCTTGCGATCAGAGCAGAACAGCTACAACCAAGAAGACTTGAGGGTCAGAGCTAATAAGTTTAGCACCATTTGCTTCCTGTTAAAAGAGTACCTTCCTTCAAAATAATCAAAAGAAAAATCCACTCAACCCCATCAAGACCTTCTGAGTGAACTCCTTGCTTGCAAAACCTGACTGCCTGTGACCACGTCCAGAAGGCTTTCGAATAGTTCCAAGTGTGGCAACTCCACAATGTCCCTAGACAACCTGTACCAGTGCTCAGTCACCCTCACAGTGAAAATAAAAGTGTTTGCTGATGTTCACAGGGACTCACCTGTGCCTCTGATCTTGTCACTGGGCACCAATAACAGCCTGGCTCTGCCCTCTTCACGCCCCCTCCTCCTCTGATAGTTCTATTTATTGATAAAATCCCCCTTCTCCAGTCCAGGCTGAACAGTCCTGGCTCTCTCAGCCTTTCCTCACGAAAGAGATGCTCCAGTCCCGAAATCATCTTTGTAGCCCTTCACTGGACCCTCTCCAATGTGTCCATGTCTCTCTCGTAGTAGTAGCCCACAACTGGACACAGCATTGCCCGCTGTGGCCTCACAATAAACAGAGGGGAAGGATTCCCACCCTGAACCAGCTCTGCCTACTGCAGCACAGGATGTCATCAGGATTTTTGGTGGCAAGGGCACATTTCTTGCTGAAATCCTCAATGGAGGTATATGGAAACCTTCCACATCATTATAAAATGACTCATATGTGAATATAATTTATAGTGAGAATCAGAATGCCAGATTATCTGAGAAACCTAAATGCTGAAGTGAAAAACAAGTGCTTTTAAAAATCACATTACTTAATAAACAGACAAACTGCAGATTGCAAATAGGTGTCTTTCACAAAACTCTTCTGTTTGAACAGAACTTCTAAAATTCATCATACTCTAGACATTACGTGTTAAACTGGATTACCATTTGTCTTTTGTCAGTTGTTTGCACTTGTTTGCTTTTTTTTTATTTTTGCAGGTGGGGGGTAAGTGTTGGTTTTGTTTTGTGCATTTTTTATTAAAAGTTAAAGCCATAGAAAAAAACCTAAATTGGAAGGGACCCCTGGAGGTACAACCCTTGGCTCAAAGCAACACCAATCTTCAATAAACTGAGGGAAATTTTACCACCCTACTAGAAATTCTACCACTACTACTAGAAATTTGTTCCAGTATTTATCTTGTGAAAATTTTATCCTCATTTCTAATAAAAGCTTCCTTTCTCACAATCTCAGTCCATTGATTCCTACAACCATACACACTTGTGATGAGTCTGAGTCCATCTTATCTATAACCTCCCCCTGAATAAGACTGCTTTAGAAATCAATAAAATGCCTTCCAACCACCACCTCCCATCCAAACCCTCTTTTCCTAAGGATGAAAAACTCAGCTTTCTGTGTCTCTCCTTGTAAGAGCATTTGCTCCTGACCCCTAATCATCTTGTTCATCCTCTGCTCAACTTAAATCGGTATTTCAATGTTTTTCTTTTACTGGGAACCCAATATGCTGCTTACTTATACAACATAATTTATTTGAACCATATTCTTGTAGAACACCAGGAGGGCAATGAAATGTAGCTGTCTATAGCTACACAATAGCCGAGACTCAGATACAATAAATTTTCTGAATTTTTACAAGCTAAGTCTTTTTTACCAATTCCTTACTGTCTTTTTTCTCAAAAAAAATTCATGAGAAATAATAACTATGTAGTGTGACTGGAATGCCAAGTAATGGTTCTGAAAGGCCAGCAGTGAAATCCAGTTTTAGATATAGTAATTTCCAAAATCCTGCCTTTAGCTCTTCTGTGGGACTCTGAGATCAGGATAACAGCAGCTGACATAGAATTATAATGATGGGAGAGGTTAATCTCTTTTGTAAACTATTGTTTACATTTTTAAGAGTAATTTTTTACATACTACAGATAGCTGAAATCAAAATTAAGGCTTAAAGGTTGACCTTAAACAGATAATTTCTTACAATTCAGACCCCAGTAGTTAATCAGACTCCCAGTGCCGATGGACTCCCCACACTGGGGAAGAGACACCCACACACTGTACTAAAATGGATCTCTCTCTTTAAGCTTACAGTGTTTCATTAAAATATATCAAAAGAATACAGGTCATTTTGGAAGAGCTTACAGTCTAAGAAATGTGATGGCAAATTTATGGCAAAGATCATTAAAATTCTTCTTAGCCATGCTATAAAAAAAATTTAAAAAAATAAAATTCTAAGTTCAACAAATTGCATGAAACATTCACTGAGGTCAACTTCATCACATCTCAAATGTCTTCCATTATCTAGCACAGCTTTAGAAATGCTGTTTCTCTCATTGAGCCTGTCCTCACCCAGGCTCAAGTAGCAAGCAGCAGAGACAAACTGGTAAAACTGTTATTCTGGCTGCAGAAATTCAAATGCTGAGTGGGTGCCACCACCCAAAAGTTAAAATTTTCTGATGAGAGCATGAGATGTGAAATGGACTCTGAGGATAACTGCACAAAGTCCTCAGGAGAATATCAAAATATTAAATAATAAACTCCAAATACTGAAAACAAACCAACCAGAAGTACTACTACCCACAGTTATCTCTTCAGATATTCTGAAATAATTTCCAGTAACAGACCTGTCTTACCATTACACCTGCAACACTGTTATTATTATCATGCAACTCATTTTTCAGGCACTAAGCCTGACAAATACTTCCAAAATACTCCTAATTTAAAACAAGACTGTAACAGGGAGAAGAACTGTAGTTCAAATAAAGTTTTTCTTTTCTAAAATGAAACTCTCTTGCTCCAGCTCCTCCAGCTGTCTTTGCAGAAAACCAAACCCTATATGTATATGGATACTCTCTAGGAAGCTGCTGGGAGTCATATACTGTAAGTGGTTAAGGAAAATCTTCCTCTCAAAAGAGAAAACAGACTTTGGAAGGCAGGCAAACTTGTACTCAAGATAATGAACTAACTTGTTTCCAAATTCCAAAACAAAGTATTTCATTTCCTTCCTGCAAAATCAATTTTGTTCTTTATGGAGTATCTGCTGCAGGAAAGGATGCTGTTAGTATAATACATCTTTTTAGTGGAGGTGATTACTTTGGGTACAAAACATCCCCCACTAACATTGTTCCCAACACAGGGTAATGCAGACAGTAGAGCTAATCTTCTGTCATCCAGGAAGAATGGCAGGCTTGCTAAACTTATATCATCATCCCCTCTGAAACACAGTAAAAATCACTGTTAGAACTGATAGTTTATTAGATCAAAGGTACCATCAACAATGTCAATTCTGCCTGGTAGTGTTAACAGGAAAATGTTTTACAAGTTCTACCACCGGGCATCCATTTAACTTCCAGCACCAGCTACGCTGTAAAACTGCATATAATTTATCTGGCAACCTGTGTGTGTGGGAAGCATTACCCAGGCAAAACTTCTCACAGTCTGACAAAATGCTTTGATTTGCACTGTTCAGATGACTGAACAAACAGACTTTAAGCAATCATCGACAATAGTTTTTATCTTCAAACGTACTAAAGTGCAATACTACACGAAAGCAACCTATTGCTTTAAGACCAGATTTGATAGAGTACAAGTAAATGAACAATTACTACATTTTAAACTTGTACACATCTTGTCCGTTAGGCTTAAGTATTAGTAAAGTTCACATTTATCTTACACATTTCTTGCAATTTCTCCACAAAACACTCCTAAGGCTTCCATGGTGTCCATGGTAACATCTTTGCTTACATATAGCTTAAATAGACATTCATTCCAATTAGGTGAAGTGATCAGAAAACAGCCATTCCTAATTCCTCGAGTTACTGTCATCTTTTCTTTTACATAGCAATCAACAGCCTTCAAATAGTTTCCAGTTAAAGTCTGTCGCATGCAGTTGATGACAGATAGGTGTGCCAACAAATTCTCTTGCCTCCATCATGGTAAAACCAATTTAATTACTCCCAATAATATGTACAATATACAAAAAAGTATTTAATAATTCTAACAATGTAGATTGGATAACTTATCGTATTTCTTTTCAGTGTAAATGTACTGCTACTACTCTGCAAGGCTTCCTAAAGTTTAATCTAATATTTTTCTATATTATAAAAAATATTTGATTTATAATAATCTGACACACGCTGTAATGCCTTCCAAAAAAGACTCACTTCAGACAGAAAATATGCTCAATAAAATATGATTGTATGAAACATTGCCTTGTACTTCATATCAAAACAGAAAGGGATGTTGTTTAAAAACTTGCAGCACATAATTTTTTGAAAATTCTGATTTTATGTGCTTGTTTGTTACTTTTCTTAATTTCTTAAGATGCACTTGCCTAGTTTACAATGTTTGTTTTTTCATTGAGAAAGTAGCTGATAAAGGCATTTTCTGATGTTTTTTGCATAAAAACCACTGTAGTGAAAAAGCAGCATGAGCCCTGGGACACCTACCAGTTCCTACTACTCTGCCTATGTTCAGCATGCTGTGTCCTTGCCATGCAGCATCACCTACCCCAGACAGACAACACATTGTTAATAATGTCACAAATAGCTTTTTAAAGTTTTCTATGCAGCAGCTGAAAGAATTCAGAGGCAACTTCAAGACACGCAGAGTTAAATGTTGAAGCTGTTTTTACTATTTTGCTCTTCAAAACCCTAAACTAGAAAATCCCTTGAGCGAAAAATCAGAGAAAGGCTACCATCCCTTCTAGGGTTAAAAGATGCTTTTGTAAGATTTTTAGGTCAGATTAACCTTTTGCTCACAATAGGGCAGGTTATTGGTTTTATTTTTTACTGTCTTTAACACAGGTAAAAAAAATCGATATGAAGCGAGACAAAGGGCTCTGGAGGCCCTGGCTGCACCAGCTTTTGGTTTGGCTCATACACAATCCTACAACATGCTGAGGCTGGGAAGGATTAGCCTGCTTGTGTTGAGTAAACCGATGATACTCAATAAACAGTTTCTGTTGTAAACCCCTTAGGACGTGCAAAGCCACACTAGTTGGCATTAGACCAGATAAGCTGCCGAACCAGCTGTAATCTCATTTAGACCTGAGCTGATCCTCCTGTCCTTTCATTCCACAGGATCAAAGCAAACCACTGAGGAGGCAGCTGTATTATAGCAGCAGTGCTTGCTGGATGCGGCAAACATTTCATAAATTCCTCTCCTTGAAGCAAGCCTGCACATAATCTACCCAGAGCCAGTTCAATCAATGGATTTCTGAATTCATTAGTCTTATTATTACAGGATAACTGTTTTCCCCACATAGTGTGGTAGCTGTTGCAAGCCAACTTTGCAAAACAGCTCTTATTGCTGACCATTTCCTTCTCTGGTAATGTGCTTTTGCATTTTTGCAGTGCCCCATGAAAATGATTTAAATCACTTCAATGCAGTATTTTCTTTAAAGACGAGAAATAAAACCAATTCCCGAATATTCAAGCAGGAATCCTTGAAATATAGTACATTCTTCCAAGCATAATTACTGGCTACCTGTTTGAATGCTTCCATGCATCAGTAATAATGACCAATGTTTTCTGAGCTCAAATGATAATAGCAAAAGTAGAGATTATATCATTGTAGCAGCATAAATACAGACAAAAAAAATACAGATGCTAAAGGAGTAATTCTAAGAAAAAGATTTCTATTTGCCTTTTACTCTTTCTGTTCTCTGGAATTAAAAAGAAGAAATATTTTCATTGTTGAAGAAATGAATAGCACAACTTAGGAAAACCAGAAAACCACATAAGCAACAGGTCTTTTTAAACTAAGCAAAAATGAAAACCAAGGCACTGGATCAAACAAGACTAGAGGGTGCAACATTCGATTTCTGTACCACATTTGGAGTTTTCATTCCAGTTGCAATTATAGATAAAAAATGTTATAGTATAACCTTAGAGCTTTAGAAGAACAGAAAGTGTAATTCAGAAAATGCATCAACTGATCTATTTCCCACCAATGAACTCTGCAATACAGCACATATTCACAGATAAAGTAAAATTAGATTTGATATTTACACTGAAATAAGGAAAAAATTAATAAAAATATTTTTCAGTCCTTTTAGTTGCTAATTATATTAATCATTTATGTAAAGTTTTCTGATACAGCTACAACGGAAAAAAAAAAGAAAAAGGATGCAATAAGAATTATGCACTACCGCAGCAAATTCTTTTTTGGTCATATACAAGTAACATTACTGATCCTTGGATCACTCCTTGAGGAGTAAGTAGTAGCCAGAAGAACTAAGTTTGGTCTGCAAAATAGAGAAGGCCAGGTAACCCTTACAGTTAGGGTAAAAATAGCAGTGTTTGTGACTTACTGTTATCTGCAGCCAGTATAAATATGTAGTACATTCATGCACAAACTGAGCAGTCAGGAAGATCCCTCACAAAGAACTGCTCCAAGTTTACAGAGCACAAGAGAAAGGTCTGTATCATCTTTGCAGGCACACCCTACCCTACACTGCACAGATCTATTGAACATCTGTATCTGGCTGCTCATGTTTTCATAAGAGTATAAAAAAAAGTCCATGTAATAAAAAGTTTCAATGAAGTACAATAAAAATCAAAGTTTTAACACATGCAAATGATTTTTAATCGATTACAGAGAGGAGATGTTTAGGATGAAACTTTTTCAAGCACTACAGCACAGATGTGCTAGAGCATGTCATAGGCAGCTGGCAAAGATGAACAAAAGGTATTTGCACATATCACGTACAGATGTGTAAAAAACTCACCACACATCTCTTCCTCAATCACTTAGAAACCATCTGATGTGCTAGTTAATGATTCCCCTCTCTCCACTTCATTCTTCAGACATAAAGGGGTCCCATTTAACATAATCACTTAATAACAGCAAAGTGATGGGTATCAGAACCCTAATTCTTCTAATATTTGCAAAATCCAGCTCTTTGTAATAATAATAACACCATGATAGCAAACTGTAAAACTGTGTAATTATACTTTAATTGTATTGTGAGGCATGCATTAATCACAAAGTTTAAGTACCAAGGATGGAATTATAATAATTCTGTAAAACAAATTTAAGCTAGCTAAGTAGGTCAGAACCACTAGCATGCAACAGGAGACCTCTGGGAATTTATCAGTTAATGGCTATTTATGTGCAAATGAGTGCCCTCCAACCCTCCCAAATCCTGTGTAGCTGAAGGGTATTTCTGTTAACCAGGAGCATGCTTAACTGCTGAGGCATAAATTAAACCATTTATTGGAATGATTTTAATTCTTCTCTCCCCCCACCCACTCTTACTACTTCCCTCCACCCTCACTAGCAGCACAATTTACAGTATTAATTTACATGGAGATAGGATTGCTGAAGAGTTTTCAGAAATTACTCTGTTTCAAGAAAGAGCAGGAAAAAGAAAAAGAACAGAAAAGAAAAAAGAGCAATAGACAAACTTTTAGTAAGAGACAGTAGCAATGCTACACCTAATCTTCAAATCTTCCAGAGGGCAGGTTGAGCTATTAGAAATTCCAGAGGTTCAATATCACAGCAGTGCAGTGGAAACCCTTCCATAATGAACTTTAATGAAATGAAATTCTGCTTTACATCCTCATAGAATCCTTTAGGTTGAAAAGACTTTAAAGATGATCAAGTCTAAACGTTGACCCAGCACTGCCAAGTCCACCACTAAACCGTGTCCTAAAGTGCCACATCTCCTTTTTCTAATACCTCCTGGGCAGCCTGTGCTTGACAACCCTTTCCATGAAGAAATTTTTCCTAATATCCAATCAAAACCTTCCCTGGTGCAACTTGATGCCATTTCCTCATCTCACATTCTAAATTTGGAGAAGACAATGAAGCTCAGGGGAGACTGCATCCACTGTATTTTCTGTCGTAACATTCAGACTGTACACATATCAAAAGTTTTCTTTCAAGAAAAAAAACAACAAAAATTTCTTGGCTGCAAGAAAAAAACACCTTCAATTTTTGAGTTTGACTTGGAAAAAGCTAGCCATTTTTCATGTCTTAGGAAAACAGATACCTTTACAAACTACTCAGAATCAAGATGTATTGAATTTTCACTGTAATGTAAAATGGGGATGATTTACAGACAATATAAATGATTTCTCAACCCTTATAATCACAGCAGTAATTCAGTACAGCAAGGCAAGATAATGTAAGCATAACTTCAAGATTCACTTTTAGGCTTAAAATTTCATATGCTTGGGGTTTCTTTTTCTTCTACGTGCATGCACACATATTCTTGGAAAGCCTAGGGTCCCAGAACAATAAAACAGTAAAAATCTGATTATCCTAGCATCAATTAACCACAGCTCCCTGTTACCCTAAACAGGGTCACATCTCCCCAATGCCTAATAATTACATTGTAAAATCCCTTGATTGCCTGAATATATATTCATTCTCCCTATGATGTTTGGATGATCACGGTTGTGTTACAGTTAATTATTATTTAAGAGATGATCACAGTACATAACTCTTTCTGATGTCATCTTTGCACCTAATACAAAATTCCACACAAATGTAACACACTGGACAAATACACACAGTTTTTCATCGCCAATTCAAGCTGTTGTAGAATACCCTTAAATATAAATAGGTGTGGTGTGAATCAGAGGAATTCCCTGGGTTCAAATCTTTAGCAGCTCTAAAATATTTTTAATAGTCAGATATGTGGAACACTTAAGTATTTCCAAGGGTACATCTCCAATAGCTAATCAATATATTCCTGTCCAGGAAAACAAAAGAATATAAATGAAAATACTCGGTTTTATTCTCGTGGTTGACTTTTTGTAAGGAAAACAAGACTGCAAAGCAGTAGAAGGAAACTTCATTGTCCTGGCAAGCACATCTGCACTTGCCTGTTCTTCCCTTCTCCCGCCCCTCAGTGAAGGATGACACATCCCTGGCAGCAGGACGCTCCTGCTGCGTGCATAATGGCTGCGGTGGCTGCCTGTGCAGCCCCTGCATTGCCACAGAGAGAACCAGGAACTTTCTGCCTCTTAACACGGATTTGCAAGCGCACACATTAAACCAGACACTTCATACAACTCTTTGATAACAGCCAGAAATTAATGAATGAACTATCTAACCAAAAATAAGTTCACTCCTGTATTTTCAGAAGCATTAGCACATCTGCATTATCAGAGCCCGTGACAAGCCCACGGTTACCTCCCCCTTCCCTACAGTGAGGGGCCGCAGCCTTGATTATGTCTGTACCTTACAGCCATTGGCAGGGGCTCAGTATTGCCCTAAGGCTTTAATTAACCCCTATTAGAGATAAACAGGGCCTTCTGGTTGTGAAAAAGAGGGAATAGACAGTACCTTCAGCTCATCAGACAACTAAGTAAACCACAAACTGCTTTTACCTTTCTCTACTTGCTCCTCCCAAAACAAATGTCAGGAGGAGGCCCCCAAAAAGACCCTGAGACAATGCACAATGTATATGTTGCAGAGTATGCTCTCCTCTTTCCAGTTTGTTTTTAAGGAGGATATATATGGTGGCCTACTACTTCAGGCTCATTTCCCATCAGACAGATTTTCCCTGTTCCTGTTTTAGTGCCACTGTAAAGAAAGCTGGAGCATTTAGCCATTGGCAATTAGTGACACTTGGACTTGCTCCAAGCCAAATAAAACACGGCAATGCTCATCTACAGACCCTGTATCAATGTCTAAAAAAGCATTTGCAAAGTAATTTTCTAGACAGATTTCAAGACTCAAACACAAAACCACTGAAAACCCATCACATTTTTCAGCAGGGCCACCGTCCGGTGCATACAGGAGAAGCCATCTTTACACTTCCACCACAGAAATGCCAAGAACAAGAAGGATACAGTAGCACTAAACAGGTTCATTTTTTCTCCCCCAGTAGAACAGGGAAATTAAAACAAGCTCAAAAAAAAAGAAAATAATTAAGTTTGATTCCACAAGTTTCTCTTGAAGACTGCAAGAGTGCTACAGCTGCAGCCTACTCTTAATAACCACAATAAACTTCTGTCCAAAATTAAGACAATTCTGTCTTCACTGGCTTGAAGAACAGCAGAAAACCTGTAACATCCTTTTACATACTGGGTAACTTCTAGCTTGTCTCCCCTCAACTCTTCCTAGCTGAAATCACTTCCATCAAACTTACACAAACTGCCCACTTTAGTCATTCACTTCTGTGACTCCCTCCAATTTTCAATTTATTCATAAATATTTTGTAAAATGACATATCCAGACCTGCATACAGAACACTGCAGCTAAACACAGAATAAGCAGCTCTTCTCACCTGCAGGAGTTTTATTAACACACCTCACAACAAGATTTAATTTTTTTTGGTTTTTTTCCTAAAGCAGAGTCATATTAGGTCCTGCTTCCTAATATCATTCAGGCTGTGTAAGAAACTCATAAGGAACTCACTGTTTAAAGTTAGCCAACAGATTTCAGGCAAAGTTTGGATTTTCTTGCAGATACTACCGTCTTAGAAACTCACAGAAATAAACATCCTGTAAACAGAGGTGAAAGCATAAGTAGCAGGTTCACTTCCCACTCCTTGTAAGATACAAGGGAATCCACAAACAATTCCAGTTTTTCCCCCTGCACTAGGCAGCAACTGTGCTAGTACAGGGACAATACTGGACCTCGCAAGAATCTGTGCTGAGCAGGCAGCAAAGTCTACAAGCAAGGGCAGAAATGAGGTAACAGCAATGGCAGCTGTTCAACCAATGCCAGATGTGAAGATCCCCTGTTTCTCTCACCTCCCCATACTATACTTTGACAATACGGCTTTCGGTCAAACATTCCATGTAGTATTTCCATGCGTCCTTTATTATTTCAGTACTTGGCCTTCACTATTTCTTCTTGTTGATGATAATTTATTTCAAAAAAACAAAGTAATTTTAAATTCTGGTTTTGTTTTCCATTTGAACACACAAATACTCTCTAATTTCTAGCTACATACAAACTCAAACCCTAACTTTTTTTCATCTAGTACAACTACTTGTGCTAAACAGTTCTTAGTTTTCAGTGATTTGAATGAATGCCTTTAAACACTGATAATACTAATTTTACACAAGTAACACTGAAGCCTTACACTAGTGATGATTTTTATGAAAATTTTCTCTCTCATTCCTATAGACTCACACCATTTTACAGAAAAACTGTTTGTACTTTCAAGGCTGCTGTTTCCTTTTTTCTGATTTTTTTTTTTCGGTTAGGATACCCAGGAATGAGTACACTAGAAGCAAAAGAATCTCAGGGTATGAAGAATCAAACAGTATATACTCAGAAAACAGAAAAACATTGAAGAGTAAACAGAAAATACAATGTATTGAGATTCATCCCTTCTCTTCACTTGGTCGTTGCTTTCAAGAGAACATACCAAATTGGTTTTGCTGACTAGACAGTCCCAGAAGTTAGTAGCAAGAGAAGCTGATGCTGGTAGGTTACAGCTGTCAGTAAGAGAATCTAAAACAAATTTGGAAAAAATGAAGCAAGTGGCTATTTCCCATCACTGTAGCTATTACTCAGTTTCCGAAGTATGAGTGATGGTGGGGGGGAACAAAACCCAGAAGCTTGTTCTACTGACCCACTGAACTGAATCTTTCAGAACTGCACAAAGTGCTTCAGTCTATGTTGTGTCCAGCATCCAGCAGGTGCTTTCCTTGCTTTTCATTCTCCTCCATTAAGACAAGTACATTCATCTGTTCGGTTAGCATAAGGATTCTCCTTGGAGTTGGTTCAGATTTTTTCCTCCACTTTAAAGGTCAACTTTCTTTAAAACACATAGGCACAAATTAATTCTCCTCTCCAGAGAGATCAATTCCTTTCACAGGGGCTAGCAATGGAGACAAGAGTGCAAAGGGAAATATTCTGGGTGAAGCAGAGCCAAATGTGTCTGGATCAGTGCACGTAATTGACTCATCTAAACATTCTTGACACATCCAAGACAGTGGCTTGCTCTTGTCCCACAATGTACGCTTGCTATTTTATCAGTCAGGTTTCAGATTCTCTGCTAAGAGCCCAGAAACCCCGGGCACAACTGGGCACTTGGGCAGGCCAGGGCGGCCAAGCTGTGGGCCCGGAGCCAGCTCACGGAGCCAGCTCACGGTGCGCTCCATCCTCCCGCACAGGCTGTCAGTAGGAGGCAGCATTGGCTCTGCCAGCAGCAGCTCCACACCGCAAAGTACTTGGGAGCGGGCTTCATTCTTCTGTCATTATATAAGCAAGATGACACTGTTCTCTAATCCAGCCAAAGCTGATAAGTACCATCAACCTGTCACTTCCTACATTTCAAATTCTAACATTGCAGCATCAAAGAGTTTTTACATTTCGATTTCTTTTGCTGGCAGCGGTCGGTAGCCTCTCATTCTCCCACGGTGTTCTAATGCAGCATTTGCACACCGGGGTTACTCCCAGCCTGAATAGCAGGTCATCCCCTACTCACTGAGCTCATCTGCAGCCCATGTGCTAGGCAATTTAGATCCAATCAGCCCTTATTTAGCTCAAGAGTAATGAGCAGCATAGTGACACAGACTTAAGCCTGACCCTCAGGACACTGCTCATCAAGCAGTAAAACTGTGACAAAATCATTCATCTTCCACCCGCTGGCAAGAAATAATACTCACACTCACTGTATTACTTTTTCAAGACATAGAAAAAAAAAAAAAGGTCCTGAATTTTCATGATGTGAGACATTAATTTGCAGAAAGCTGAATTCCCTTAAACCCCCCTGTTGCTATGAGCTCACCAGGGGGAAATAGGCCTTAGGAGACTGAAATGGAATAAAGAAAATTGCTTCAGCTTTCTGTTCATTTTAAATAAGCCTTAAATCTGACATGAGATATCCTAAAGAGAGAAGAAATATAGATCTTGTAAGGTAACGAAGAAACAATCAAAATTAAGAGATTAGAAGGCTACTTGCATGTAATGATTTTATTGGCAAAAATATTTCTTTTGTTTAACATCCACAACAAAAAAACCCCACTTCATATGAAAAGCCATTCTCACACCTCATGTGAAGAATAAAAGGAAAACCGAGAGGAAAGTTAATTTAGGGAAAATAGTTTCAGAAGTGAGAAACTTCCATCAGAAAATAAATCTGTGCTTTATGTCCTTCAGGGAGCACATATTTCTCTAAACAACTATAGGGACCCAAACAGCAGGTTCTCAGCACACGAGGATATGATTTTACTCTTTTTTTCATGAATTTACTCTTTCACAACAGAAGTCTTGTACTGCTGTCAGGTAGGCTACAGAAAGCTTATGTGGATTAATTTTTGGCAGACAAAATGGATACAATGGAACACAAAAAGTGTGTTTCCATCTGTAGCATAGGGGACTGGACTGTATATCTTCATACTACTCGACTCGAGTTTCTGTAGCTTTGGGTGTCTACCAAGACTGACTTTTTTTGGGCATCAACAGTTAGAAGGTTTTTTGGTAGCTTTTAATGGTTCAGTGTGTTCTGAAGTGATTCTAGAATAGAACATTGCAGTAAGAAGGGACCTAGAATGACCATGTAGTCCAGCTGCATAAACAATTCAGAGCTGATGAAGAGCTAAAGCAAATTATTAAGGGCTTTGTCCAATTGCCTCTTAAATATTGACAGGCTTGGGGTATCAACCACTTCTCTAGAAAGTTTGTTCCAGTGCTTGACTGTCCTCTCAGTAAAGAAATGCTTCTTAATGTCCAGTCTAAGCCTCCCCTGGTTGCAGCTTTGAACCATTCCTACATGTCCTATTAGTGGAGCCCAGGGAGAAGAGCTCAGCACCTCCCTCTCCACTTCCCCTTCTCAGGAAACTGTAGAGAGCAATTGGGTCACACCTCAGCCTCCTTTTCTCCAAACCAGACAGCCCCAAAGCCTCAGCCACTCCTCATAGGACACGCCTTCCAGCCTTGTGGCCCCGCTTCTAAGGCAGATGCTATTACATCTTAATCACCAATGTGAAATTAATGTTAATCAATTGCTCAACTTTCACATGTCCACCTACTGATTCAAGAAAATGGACACTGAGAAGGAGAAGTGAATATTCTTGCAAATCTGAACCAGTGACAGACATATACAGGAACTTTCTATATGCAAAGTATTAGGCACACATTTCCAGTGCATGCTGTTGTCTCGTTTCATTTCTTTGCACAGTAATTCTCTCAGAGCAGAGGAGAAACAATCAAGACACACATTAGTTTTAGCTAGTCAACTTTGAAGGTCAGAATACAAGGGACAAAGATGTAAAAAATTATTTTAGACTCCAATAAAAACCTGAAAAATCCTCAAACCCCACAAAGAAGGAAAGAAAATTCAGCTTTAATTACCAGAGCCACACCTTAAGGCAACAACTGTAGCTAAGAACATACACTGTGTTACCTGAGAAGGTGGTAAGAGATTATTTTTAAGGATCCCTACATAGGAAACATCTCCAAAATGCTGCTATATTCTGAACCAGTGCTTGCTTCTCATGCATTAGAGCACTTAGAAACTGGATTTTCATTACACTCATTTAAACACCAATTTTGTTAATGGAATACTTGAACTTCAAGGAAACCATAAAAATACTTTAAAAGATAGGTCAAGTTAGCATAGCAAGGCATACTTGCTCCCTAAGCATAAGGTATTTGTTGTAAAGTGAAAAGGGAAGGATTTATTTCCTTTTTTTCACACAGATAAGCAAAGTTCACAGCAACTTTTAGTGGTCATTCATTAAGCCTGGGAGATCTTCGAGCTAAACTAACATCTCTGGACTCTCAGTTCAGTGGCTTAGTCACAGACTTGCCTTCTGTGCTTATCAGGACATCACAGCTGGTAGCTCTAAATAACCTCACAGGATGGGATGAGTAAGAGAAGACTCATGATCTTCTAAACTCTTCTGAATACAGTTTTCAGAAGCTCAACATCAGAAAAAAGATTTTACAAAGACTAACACTATAACCCCTGAGGGGGAAGAAAAGAAGGAGAGAGGACCTTTCTGTTCTCCTCCTGAGCTTATCTACTGACTTACACAGTAACAGAGAGGGGGAGAGATGCTTCTGTTGGTCTCTAAAAAGCTTCCCACTGGCTGTTTTGATGGCAAGTATAACACAAAAAACTACAAATGACTGTACATTTCCTTAGCAAAGATATACTGGATAATCCATTCCTATTGTGGTTTCTCTCACAACCTCAAGGCTAAACACACTCAAACAGATAAAAACATCCAGTTCTCCTGTTACCCATGGCCCAATTATCAGTGTAACTTTTTCCTAGAGACAGGTTTACTTGGTCAATATTCCTGTAAGAGCTCATGAAATTTACACATGGAAATTTTCAAAAATTAGCAAAAAAGTACAAACAGGCACAAATGCACAGGAACTGTTTTCAAAGTAAAATTACCATTTATTATGGTATCAGGTTAGTGGTACTTCTCATTTCTCCTATGGGAATCAGTACCAAGTCTCCCTGAAACTAGGCAAAGACGTTTGGAGCACAGCAGTGATTTTACACTTGGGCATGTACTCACATTTTACAGTGCTGTAACTCTGTGCTAACACTCAACAAAACCCAAATGCCAGGATGACAATAATAAGAGAAAGCTCATGTCAAAGCAATACCCCATTACAATACAAGACATTTTAGCATGTTTCAAACACTTCTTTTAAGAATAACATATTGCAGTGCCAGCACCTACAGCCGATTTCTCAGAGTTTTGTATCCATTTTTACAGCAAGTTCTGTCAAATCCATTTAATGCCTGTATTTTTATTAACCTAGGGCTTTCTTTTTGTGCCACGAGGCACTCAGATGACAGATAGTGCTAGAGATTTGGAACAAATGAAAGCACACATGGGCAAACATCCTGCATTTACCTTTCAGTAAAAAAAAAAAGAAAGAAAAACAAAACAACAACAAAAAAATCAGGATTTTAAACCATTGCCTAAAAACAGGAAAAAAAAAAAGGAAAAACTTATGTCTGAGCTAGAAGCTGAATGCTCCAAGTAAATATAGGAAGGAAGCACTTCACATTTTGATTTAGGGGAGTTTCTTGATTATTTACTGTTTATTTTACATGGTTTTAAAAAGGAGACTGTATTAAAATACAATCTTGCAGTTCATAGTGAATCTTACTATGAAGATCAAATACTTGCAAGTGCCAGCAAGTAGCATCTTGATTCCAATTATCCACTCACCACATATCAAAAAATGCTAAAAATGAGTTCTCCTGTCAAGACATAGTTCTATTTAAATATATGGATACCAAAATAATCATAATGGTAACAACCAATAAAATAGCGGTTTAAGAAACCTTATTTAAAATAGTCTAACCATAGGTAAATACAACAATCAAAAGCTACCAGTACTTTTCTAGCAGACAAGAAAAATACAAGAAAAAGCTGGAAAGGGTTATTTTAAAACACTGTAGTGTAAAAATGGTGAAGGTGGGGGTCTCTTTTCAGATGTCTTTTATGAAAAAAGAAAGAAAGAAAACAAGCGCACTTTCAAATCCTTGTATGCCAAGTTTTAGCCCAGAGCAAGTTTTCACTGCTATGGTACAAACCCTTGAAAATAAAGGTTTATAATGGAAATGCTGACAGACCCTTAACCATAGCAGCATGAATAGCTATAATTAAAGAAGAGCTTTTGGCTACACCTCACTCAGAAAATGAAAGACTAGAATTCTTACAGTATCGTCAAATAAAAACAACCGGGAAACCTGGAATGAGATTCCAGCAATCCAACAAGATATGTTAAAGAGGACTGCTAAAACTATTTGACATTTTAAGCTTTAAATATTGAGGCATTTAGTTAACACAACCAAGTCAGTATTTTCATAATGCTACTTAATCAGCAATAAAGAATGCTCCTGTGAGCCATCGTCTGGGGTTAGCAGAAAGTAACACATGAAGTTATTATTTCCTAACAGCCTAGAGGGAGCTGCTTGTCTCTTTAATCAGTGATCTCACTTCCTTCCTACCTGTAAATTCCCTGTCATGCAGTTATAAAATTATTAAGAGTGCAGTGTACAGAAAAATTACTTCTATGAAAGGCCTACTATCTTGTATCAGCCTGGATTTTAAAAACAAGCATTTCATCCTTTTCTGTGTTTGAAAACAGACCAGGCCTAATCAGTCTGGTCAATTCAGTAATATCTTAACATCTGGTTAGCACAAAATCATCTATATCTTCTGAACCAAAAAGGTGGTTTTAGTGTTTTCCTGTTCCATACAACCTGAAGATCAAAGTGTTTTGTAAGTGTTAAGAAATTTAGTTCCTCTGTAGATGGGATAAATAGGCTTGTAACAGTAATCAAATGTATAAATATAGAAACTGAAATAAAGAACCTGTTAAATGCAAGGCTCTAAAAATCTCTCTCATACCAATTACTATTTGAGCATGTTGGTAATTCAAATATTTCAGAAGAACAACTTTTGTAAAAAAAGGTACTAATACTGTCCTGTACCTTGTCTGTGATGACCTGAGAAGTCTAGATTGAACTTGCATGCCCTCTTCTCTGTCTTACAAGAGGGCCACATAACCCCCAGTCCTGGAAAGCTTAAAAATAATGCCAAGTTATAAAATAGGCAATTTTTTCACCAGTCTCAAATTTCTCCCTATTTCATCTTTAAAAACAACACAACAAATGCTGTGCATTAGCTAATGGAGAAAATGTCAAAGTATTTTTGAAGTCTCCAATTTATTCCAGGAAATACATTCAGTTGAACTGAAATAATAAATAATAAATCAACTAAACTTAGTTTTGTGCTTCATCTTTTTTCAAAAGACTGCCTGAAAAACAGTTGTCTTTGGATCTATAAGCTATTGACAGCTGCAGTCAAACTACTAGACAATAACAAAGAACCTAGTTAAAGCGAGATCTTGCATATGGGCCTCAGTATTCCTATTATGCACTCTTCCACAGCTCTTTACACATATTTCAGTCTTGCACATTTGAAGTAATGGCAGATCAATAGCTGCCTCTTAATAACTTATGAAAAAAAAGCAGTTTGGGCTTCAAACTGGAGGACTGCTTCTCAAAGGCATCAGTAGACAAAAAATATGCTTATTGAAGGGCACTGTGGATGTTGAAAAATGAACTAGTACATCAAAGCAAAACTGCTTGAAAGTGGTAAAATATGATTTCCTTCTTTCCCATCGAACCCCAGACAAGTATTTAAATCTCCAAAACTGTAGTATTTGAATGCAACCTTGGTGAAAGAGAAAAAAATTAGAATAAAAAGTCTGAAAACCAGAATATATTCAACTAAGAAACAAAACCAAAAAAAACCCACCCCCCCAACTTATGTAATTAATACAGACAATAATTTTTAAGTTTCCTGTACCAAATGAGAGATGATATTGGCTGAAATAGTAGCAACTGGATGACTTTCTAAAGAGACACTAATTCATTACAAAATATTAGGATGCCAAACCCAATCTCCTGAAATAGTAAGGAAACACTTCAAAGATTCTATATACACTGAAGTATTGGTGGGTTTTGAAATTTAACATATCATTTACAGTCCTTCAGAGATTTCTCTTTCCTCTTACTCAATATTTCTGTAAAAAATTAACAGGAACTACAGTTTAACCCTAAAAACAAAATGCTAGTCTATATCCACAACCTAATTAAATAACTTACCGAAGTCTGGCTAGAACAACCTGAAGAAAATTCAGGACCATGCTCAGCTCAGCTCCTCGACACGCAGGCAGCAGCATAGTAAAGCCATCATTTAGCAGCTTTTCCTCAGAAAGGCTCAAGTAGCAGCTGGTCTCAAACACTTCCTGGACACCATCAATGTAGGTTGAAAGTAGAGTCCAGAGATTTTGTCTCTGTGTGTAGTCATTTTTGGTTACCAAAAACTCCTTTGCCTTCTCCCGGAAAGCATTTGAGATTTTCTCGGCTAGGGCACTAATGTCCATGTTCTTCTCAACATAAATTAAAAGGAAAGCAAAATGACCTCTCCAGATAAGAGCTCTCCGAGACACAGTGATAGAGGATGGAACCAGGAAATCCAAAAGATCCAACACCCGACTCACTATATCTTCTGTCTCCGCAACAAGTGCCAGCATGAGGAACAGGTTAAAAAAGTTCTGCAGCCCCACTTCTGTCAGCTCCTGCATTCTTTTCCGATGGAACTTGGAATAAATTCTACATTGGAAAAATAAACAAAAAAAAACAGGAAAGAGAAAGTTTCTTAAAGTATGCAATTTTTTGTCTTCTTGAGTGACTAAAACTGTATTTTCATGCTTTCAATTTACAGTTATCCATTTCCACTAACCCTTAAATTTTAAATACTCTTTTTTCTCATTATTGTTATGGCTACTGGAACAAACACGCTCTTTCAGTTTCTGCTCCTAATTTAAAGCACACATTGTTTCCAATCAGAGGTGCAGCCTAACCCTTCCCGTTTATCTAACCTCTAGTACCAAGCGGAGCAAAATGTTATGAGTAGACTCTTTCTACTCTGTCTGTGATGGGTGTCCTCCATACTGTGCCTTCAAATCAATCAAGTTTAGCCCATGAGGGCTCCTAGGAAGAGAAGCTGTCAAGTGGCATCTCTTTGCAGCAGCTGGCACACCAACTTCTTCCCTGGAAACTTCCTCATTTCCACGTGGAAATCAGCTACTGGTTTCTGCTGTTATGTTGTAGTGCCACAGCTGCTGTGGTCAAAGTCTCACCTACCAAACCATCACTGCAGTAAAAGGAAGATTTCTGATGGAAAATTCCTTTTCTCCGCAGGGCTTTGCCAAAGTCTGTATCAACCTGTAATGCTCACCTATGGTATGGACAGGTTCGAAAGAAAACAGAGAAACTGAGGCATTTGGAAGAGAAGCTTCTCTCCAGGCAGGAAGAGGTTAAGAAACTTTATCTGTATTGCTTATGGGACAGTGCTCAAGTCATACACAGCTGAAGGTGACAAGCACTGCTACTTTGAAACTTTAAAGCAGTTGACATGAAGGAAAAAGCTTATACAAAGAGATCTTTTCTGGGACCTTTGCTTGGATGTGGAGTTTTAAATAAAAGTCACCATTCCTACAACAGAGGAGTAAGAGGAAAATGGCTTAACTTTTTGATTTTTGTGTTTAAAACTTTGGGTATATCCTTCACCTTTAATTTAAAGTAAGTTCCACATACAGTTGTTAAACATCTGTAAGTGCTGTTTTCCTACTCTGTCACCTGGAAAAGAGTTGGAAATGGTGTTGAGGTTATCAAATCACCAAAAATTACAGCAAATCCAATTAAGGTTGTTTAGTAGTAAATTACTACTGACAAGCATTTATGGTTTTCATGCATCAATTAATGCTTGGTTAGCTGCTAAAAACAGAGTTCATCCCAAAATCATAGCTGTAGACTGTTAAATTTTGCTACTTGTGTAATTGATTTTTTCAAGGTAGAAATGATGAATTCTGGTTGAGCAGACTGATGCACTGTGTGTTGTGTATTCCCCCTCTTAAATTAGGGAAAGTAACAAGCTATAATAGCACAAAAATGTAAGTATAATTTTCTTTCAGTAAGAACAGAGTAGGCTAATTAAAATTTAAAAGAAAAGCAAGACACTGATACAGAATCCAACATCATATTTGTTTCTACGTAGTTGCAGTGATTTATAAACCCAAACTTTAGCAACTATAACAACTGAAGTGTACACAGACATTAGGCATATGGTTCTTTTCTGATAGCCAAGATAACCCTTCTTTCTTGGAAGAAAAACACCACATAACTTTGTAAGATGTGTATACACATGGGCATTTTTGAATGTTTATTTCTAGCATACATGAAGATCTTACTAATGTTTAATAGAATTTTAATTAATTTTATTAATACTTAATAAAATCTTTTTAAAAAACTCAAAACCCTAAACCAAAACTATTTGTTTTCTCTATCTAATGAAAAAAAAATTAAGTCTGTATTAATCCTTGCAAGTGCTATCTCATTACTGTAAGAAAAGTCTCACGGATTCAGCAAGCATCTAAAACATCAAGAGATTAATTTAGAGCACATATATTTTATGTTTTTTTATATCATGACTGACTGTACTTAATTAGTATGTTTCAAAATTAAGTGAAAAATTAAAATCCTCACAAAAATATTATGAGAAATTTTGAAAACCATTGGAAAGAAATGGAATATTTAAATGAAAATGTAGGTCTAGCAAGTGTCAGTCTGCATGTTCTTGAACAACACATGGCTTACATGCAGCTCAAACACAATTTCTGTTCTTTAATTACATTATCTGTCTGGCAACTGAGTTGTACCACTGCACTGGTTGCCAGTCTACCAAATTCCTGGCCAGTGGGATGAGGTAAATCATCACACACTATGAATGCCAAGGTGATTTTTGGACCCAGTGACAGCCTCACCTGGCAACAGAAACTTCAGGGAACAACTGCTTTCTTCAAATTATGAATCACCCTGGATCTGTCGCCCCCTTTACTTTGCCATAAGCATAGTGCCCTCTGCCTTGCACGTAGCTGTAAGGGCCCCTGACTCACTACACTTCTTACAAAATGAGACAAACTAAATAGCATCCATACCGTCCTTTAATCTGTTTCCAAGGATGCACCCCATTGTTTTCTTCTTTCATAGTCCGTGCCAAAATGCTGAGGAAAATGAAGTAACTGTTGCTGGACTTGTACAGAGAAGGGATCTGCTGTTCGCAGCAGCAGCGTTTCACCAACTCAAGCATTGACAAAGAAGTCTTACTAACATTTGCCAGATCCTTCAGACCAAGCCAAGGAACAGTAAAGCAGCTGTTCTAAAATAGATGGAAACAGAAAATACTATAAATAACAAATGCCAATATTCCAAAGGCAGTGAGATGCACTCCTCCGCACAAACAAAAGGATATGTTGTTCCTACTTTAGCTAAAACAATAAAAATGCATTGTGTGCAAAGTGTTTTTACAAAATCTTAAACTGAGTAGTCCTGATGAAAAATAAGAGTTGAAATATTATCTCATATTCTATTATTTCATAATGTAATGGACCATAACAAATTTAAACATGATTTCATTAAATAAACATAGCAAATTTAGGGATACTGCCATTGACTAGGTAGTTTTATAGAAGTATAGCAATCAAGCTTGGCTACAGGAAAATCAGAATTAATCAGCAAAAATCAAGGACTATCTACATGCAATTCTACATTTTTATATATTCATCTACTTACCAGATTCTTGCTGTAATAATCCCAGAGTGTGGTGACAATAGATAAGTTCAAATCCCAGAAACTACACAAAGTCAAACAGCACTGGAGATGCATTCGTAAGTGTTCTTCTAACACACCAGTCTTGAAAAGGAAGTAAGAAATTAATTGTAGGAGGGGAGTGTCACCTTATCTACACATAAACCCAATGCTACCAGACTATTCAAAGTAATTTCCTAACATAAAAATGATTTTTAATTATGTACTGTTGAGTAAATGCAACTGCTACACATGCAATGAACTCAAAGATAAAGACTGACAATTGCACCCTGCAAACGAGCCAATGCAATAGCTCATCCCAGAATCATAGAGTCACAGAATCACTTAGGTTGGAAAGGACCTCTGAAAAAGTTCATAGGAAAGAAAATGGGAAATGCCAAACAATTTGAATGCAGTGAAGCATTCAGGTTGTAATTGTGGGATAATGAAAGTGGAATTCTTCTCATCCAGCTTTTGGTAGCAACAAAATTGAACCTTCATTGGAGTTAGGATATTAAGAGCTCTATGCTCTGACTGAAATCATGTGTTTAATGCAGCCTATTATAGGCATCTACTTTAGGATGATAATTCCTGTAAGGGCCTTATTGTCTCCACTGCCTGCAAAAGTGGTTTAATGGACCAACTTGTGTGCAGTTGTCCTAAGGGTAGACTTTTACATGTGTGGGTCTAACATCTCACTCACAGCAGAGGGGTGGGAAGTAGATGATCGTTAAGGTCTCTTCCAAACCAAAACATTCCATGATTCTATGACTTACTCACAGTGCTACTTCTTATGACTTACTGTGTCTTGGAGTGGCTTTTTTTCCTGTTTTCAATGTCACACAAATGGGCTTCACTCATTAACTCCTCTCTACCTGGCTATACATTCATATGGAAAACTTGACTTGCCACACTTTATCACAACACTGCAAACAATTATACAATCACCTACAATAACTTTTAACCAAGTCTGCCTTCTCTTCTCATGAACAATTAATGTAGGGCATATGGCTTCTAAAGTGGTACATTCCTAAAACAACTTGAAAATTGAAAAGACATTTTCAGTTGCCAAAGAAAATTACATATTCAAGACATTATGTATAAGATACAAAACCCAGTGAAATAGGAAAGTAACTTTCCAGTAAAGACTCATTAAAAATATACAGAATAATAATTCAAATGTAATAAAAATGCCTACAAATGAAAGGTGATACTCAAGTATTTTTATATATAACTATTAAATCAGTAGACTTCCCAAAAGATAACAATCTTGCACCAAAAACAAGGGACAGAACAGCTGCTATTTTTTTTAATGAACAAAAGCAGGAGTCTTGATGTAAAACAAAAAAACCTGCAGCTAAGCATATCTATTTCTCTAGAGGGATCTCCCCAGTTACAAGGATGTAAAGAAAACCAAACAAAAACCCAAAAAAACCCCAAAACAAAATGGCCCCAAAAAACCAAAACACACCATTCAGAAATGGAATGCTTAGTCTTGAAGTTGTATTTTGTGTCTAGGGTTATGTTTGGGATCTAATGCAACAAACAATGACTGCTTCAGTTAAATTAATTCAACAATAAACATAGCAGCTGAGCAGCTTCAATTTGACCCATTATTTATCTGTCCAACAACAGTTTTAGAACAGTTTCCAAAACCAAGATAGCACTGAAGGCTTTATCTCAAATTTAATATGAAAGAGTTATCCAGACTTCAAATATCCCTGGGATTAATGGATTCTCTCATTGCTCTTTTGCTTAAAATGGTCTCTTGCGCTGCTGGAAATACTATCAGAACTCTTGAGGTAGTCAGCTTTTAATTTATCACAGAAGGGAGGAACACCAGATACTATCAAAATGATAGTACTATCTAAACATAACATTTTTCTCTTATGACCTCCTACTGTAGTAACAAAATTGGTTTTCCTAGAAATCCAAGAAATACTTCTCTACCTCTTTTAAGGTAGAATTAAACAAAAAATACAGTGAAAGTATAACAAAATTGAGGCAGAAATGAAACAGCACAAAGCATTTCTTTTCTAAAATGAGAAGTCTAATACGACAGACTGCTATTAGTTCTTGAGAACTAAAAAGCTTTTGATTCTCACAATAAAACTTCATAAACACAAATTCCTCTTACACTGACAACCCATACATTTAGTCAGTTTGATGTTGCCTAATAGACAAATACAGTTACGATACTATTACTACTACAACAATTTCCATCTTGTAGTACAAATAGAATTGTACACCAGCTTTTTCTCTTCTTTTGGAAGAGAATTACAAATTACAGAAAAAGTAGGAAACACCTCATGCAACTAGTTTCCCCAAAAATGCCCTTTATTTTTGATAGAACTGGAAGTTTTTTCACATGAGCAATTTTCTTCAACTCCTATCCATCTCCAATTTAAATAGAGAGTGATTTGTGGCTGAAGAACTCAGCTGTTGGTCAACTGTTTGAAGCTGAAAGGATACACCCAAGGAAGCAGCACATTACACTTGCCCAGGTATCCAGGATTGCTCATATCTCCTCACATGGTGTTTGTGCTTCCCATCACTATTGATCCCGTAAGATGAATGGCACCTTAACATCTTTTCCTTGTTCAGCAGCAGGATGACTGTAACCTTAAGGGAGCTTCTGTCTGGAACAGGGCATTGCAGCACCCCTCTACCACCTTCACCTGGACATGCAACACGTTCTTCAGGAGGTCTTCATCACACCCAAAATCCAGCATATCCTGGATTAACATGCTTTAGGCTCTCTACTGCCTACATGTGGACAACTGGATGCAACAATATCACTGAAACTATAGAAATGCTGCAGATTTAACACTGATGAGGCATTTTCGTATCCCAATACTTAGCTGTCCCTAAGGATGTTAAAGCTAACTCCAGCTTCTGCTGCTTCATGATGCTCTATTACCCTCAAAGGCTGCAATAGTGCCTATTAAATCATCTTTTCACAGCGTAGAATTTGAAGCTCACATGAAGAGGAATTAACAGTCATTGATAGGAGAGAGATTATCACTTTACATTACAAATGTATGTTCTGCACCTTTTTCAGATGCTTTTGAACACACAAAACTACACATATTTGATTTCTTGTTCATTTCCCCCCATTCAGTGTAAATTGCCCTTCATCTGAGCATGTACAGTCAAGAAGCTACAGGGAAGTTAGGGAGTAACAAGCACAAGATTATGAGGTTGATATCATAGTAGTAAATATGATTCGTTTTTAAGTTCCCATATACCTAAAAATGAAGTTTTTAACTATCAATTCCTGCCCTCTCTAGCAAACGGGTGATTCAGCACTATTATTTCTTTTAGTTTATTTTGCACAGCTATTGCTGTGCATCTTTAGTAGATAACAGGCTATATGCTGAAAAGGATGGCTCAGATAGGATTTACTAACAGAGTCATGCCAAGTACTAATAGGCAGTATCATCAGTTCTGTCCTGCTGTTCAAAGAGTACTATTATCACATTTGTTTTCTTTTGCTTTTTCCTGCTGTTCCATTTCATTATTGACTTTTTGATATCTCATTGTGCTTCTCATTACTACAGTTTCTGGACTTAAAAATACTTAAGAGATGCAAAAGGATAAGATAAAAGGTAGGAGTGGTAACTTCAAGCTGCCAAATCAGCAGAGGAGATGGACATGTCTACTGGTAAAAGAATTCTCCTTCCTAGACACTGTCAAGAAGGCTGCTGTGCAGGGATAGGGAGCAGGATGGAGTTTTTAATAAAGTACTACATTCACTCATGCATGCACATATAGGAATTAATGTTCCCCAAGGAGCACTTCCCTTGGGCAGCTAACTTCATAATGCAAGAAAAAAATAATGAACAAATAAAAAAAAAGGAAATAAACTAGATGGCTCCTTAGATGGTTGGTAATAGTTACAACCATGTCTTTGGCAAATGAGGGTTTGTTTTAATTCCAACAGTGGTTGCCTTTGGAAATTAAAACACATATTTGCTTCATATTACTGTGTCATGACTGACTCAATATGCAAGTCTTCTGAAATTGGCCACTTAGCTGCCTTTTTTAAACTGTCTACAGTTCAATACTTTAACAGAAGCATCAGAAACTGTGTATTTTATGAATGTTCAGCTTCAAAGTAGGCTTTATTCAAAATAATAAACACTCACAAGAAAAGGGGATTATTTTGAAGAAAAGAACGTTAACTACAAATGTCTTTTTACTGTGTCTCAGGTTGCTGCCATACAGAAGATGCAACATAGGAAGGTGGCTAATAAGCTACTCACAGTTTTTATGGATCTTATCTAAATCTCTCCAGTTTCTCTCACAGAATGGTGAGCGTCCAATAAGTAACGTCATCACTGTGGTTTTAATGTATATGCACAGTATTTTGTATTTTTAGTCATATACTGTAAAATCATTCAAAAAGAGTTAATCTTTTAAGCTGAAAGACCACATAACCAAGCATTAGAGTTTATGTATAGAGTATTATTATAAACCTGAAAAATCATGCTATCATTTCAACTCTCCTAACAACCACAAATATTTTCTTGTTGAAACCACAGTTGTAACAAGTATTGTTCTGTATTCCAGCTTTAACTACAGTTGTTGCTACTCCATAAGCAAGACATTCATAATAATTTAAAAAATTGAAAGAACTGATTCCCCTTCTGCTTTCAACAACAGAAACTTGCAGGATTTTTCTTAATTTCATACACCAAATGAAAAAATAAATTTCATAGATCAAATGAAAAAGTAAATATGTTTAATCTTGTCTTAAACACACACAAATAAATTATTTTTACAGGCATTGCTGATACATTTGCAATTTGTACCATACAACTTCAGAACAAGTTTACAGAGCTACAATGTAACTTACTTAAAAAAACTTGATGAGCAGCATATTTAAAAGCATATTAAAAGGAGGTCAATTCTGACCTCTGGGCCATGAAGCATTGCATTAACAGTTCTGCAGAAAGAAAATGATAAGGTATGAAATGAGTGCTCAGAAACTAGAACCTTATCAGTAAGAGTTTGATTCAAGCCTGTAAGACAAATTGCTCAGCAAGGCAAGTCACCTTCCTGCTGTGATGAGGATATAGCTGAATTTTCAATGCAACTGACTATCTCCTCCATCACGTCTCCTCCACTTGATATCCTTACATTCAGTATCTGGTTTACATTTTCTAAGCATCCAGGTCTTATTCTGAATACATCTTGTCTGAGAAGCCATATACTACCCTTCCAGGATAATTATCTTTTTTCTTTATCTGACAATTTAGCATCAAGCACAAGCACTTTAAAGCAAGTGGAACTGCTAACAAGGAGGGAACTGTACACTGTCATAGTTCAGCTATGTCAAGGTTGTTCATTTACCAGTGATAAAAACACTACAACTCCAAAAATGCACTTGTTAGTTGGACTTTGTTTCATGCACTGTATTTTCCTGAAAGCATCCTGACACTTTCCTTGTTCATTATTCTTTCCTTTACACACTTACTTGAGCATCAGTGGATTTTTTAAGGAGTTCTTCCACAAATTTCCAATTGGACTCCTTCTGTTTCTGAAAAATAATTATCAAAATGAAATAGCATTTGTATCCCTCACAGGTTTCTGAAAAATAATTATCAACATGAAATAGCATTTGTATCCCTTACAGGAAGGGCTGTGTAATAACACCAAAGCAAGCAGACAAAATATTACCAGAAATATTTAATGTCATGACAGCATACTATAGTCATCATCAAAAAGAGCTTTTTTGTTATATGAATGTAATTGATATCTGTCCTAACAATTAGCCCTCAGAAAGCTAATAAAATGCCAAAACCAAAAAGTATGTGACTTGAACCACTTTAAGTGACTCATTTGCAATCCCAACCTTCACTTTTAATGGAGACGCAAAACACTCAGGCATTTTTTATTAGTCCAAGCAGTATGTCTTACAATTTCTTCCTTTAATGTTCTGTAAAAAGGAAGCCATAAGGAGTAGGAGGGGGGGGAAAAAAAGGTACAGTCTCACCTTTTCTCGCTTTTTTCTTTTCCATCTATTTATGCAAAGTGGGAAAGAAAAGGGCAGAAGGCTTTGCAACTAAGGCCATTTTCTCAGGAAAAAAAAAAGTCAACCAGGCCAACACATTTACATTTCTAGCAGATCCAACAATCATCTCTTACATTCAGCTATGTATATAGCTTCTGCAGATAAGTAGATGAGTGAGCATAGTACTTCCATCATTGTCCTGCCTTACTTGTTCCCTCCACTACCACAACTGTTAAGCCTTGTACATTATTCTGCAGATAGCTGTCCTTTAAACATCAGTTTAGAACTTACAATAAAGAGCATTTTATGCTTTGGTAATTGAAATATAACTACTTTCCAGCAGTGACACCATTGTGCTCCATCCTTCTCTGCTACTGATTAAACTAGTTAATGGTGTGACTTGGTGACAGTTTCACACAGAACTCCAGAAAGTACCAAGATAATTTAAAAAACGATTTTTTTTAAAAGATGCACTACTATTCCTCCAACACTATTTGACTGCTTGGTGACTACATTTTTGCACCACAAGAAAAAGAGAATACTGAAAGACAGACAATAGTTAGCAAGTCACAGTCCATAGACTGTTTATGGAACAAATATAAATGAAAGGACAGATCTACAGAAAGTTACACCAAAGCTGTGATTTCATGATTCAGGAACTTGACCCATATCAGTTAAGAAATAGCCACTGCTTCTCCCTCATCCTGACAGCTCCTCTTTCTGCCCTCACAACTATAGCATGCCACTGCTCAGTAGTTCCGGTACTTCTGTTTGTGGGACTCAGAGCAAGAACAGTAAATCAACACAGAGCTTTAGGAGAGGAAGAAAGAATGAAAAAAGGGATAGGGCCTGACTTAGGTCCCAGGAGAGGGACACTGATACTTGTGCCAGAACAGCAGACAGCACAACATGCCTAGGGCGGTGAACAGGATTTAAGCTGGTACTGATGCGTAAGGCTCCGTAGCATGAAACCAGAGCTAGCATCCTGTCAGGAGAGGACATTGCATCAATAGATAGCCAAAGAGTAAAGGCAGCACTTCAATAACAGGTAAACCCAGGAAGTACACAACCAGCATTTCCAGACAGATCTGGCCAGTATTTACACCAGATTTTTGACTGCTGTATTTTAGAACCTGGTGTTAAGTGAATACGATTTCAAGTAAAGCTAAGGAACTGCTAAAAGGCCAGTTTTAGCAGCCATGAGTAGATATTAGAGTTATGCTAAATGTCTATGAGAGCACTGAATGTTTGGATCAATCTGCTTAGAACATGTTTTTAGCAGTACCATACACCAAATACATGTTTTATACAGCAGGTGTTTATTGCCAAAGTTCCAACTCGTCTGCAGATCACTTTACAAGATCTTGGAGTAATCTAGGGCAAACTCCTGACACCAACTGGGATTGATTACAAGAGTGCACCCAGGTTCAACCCAAACTCAGGAAAGATGGGCACCAACCACCTGCTGCACTTTTTAGTTACAATTGTATCTATATTTTAACAGACTTGTTTCATTCAAATCCCAATAGATTTATATCCAAACAGTATTCTCTACTGCACCGGCAATATGGCACAACACCTGTTTACCACTGTTCACAGTCTATCCCTGTCAAAGAATATGTAGAACCTACATCTTCAACGCCAAACCTCGTGGCTTAAAACATCCTCCCTCCACCCCCAGAGAATCCTAAAAGTCAACAGAACCCGGAGACCTTAAAAGTGCTGCTAAAACCAAAGCTTGAGCTGAGTTTGCAGGAAGAAACTTTTGCAAGGACTAACCTGGAAAAGCAATAGTAGGCTTCTTAGCTGGAAGTCCATGTTTGCATATCTTTCCACGTACTCATTTCAGATTATTCTATTCAAAGGTAAGAATTCTTAGCCCCAAGTAACTCTGCCTATATTACCTTAGCCCACAGGATATTAAAATTGACCCCTGCAATGTTCAGAAGTAGCAAATTTTCTCATCAGGTCCCATTTGAGTTTTAAATATACAAATCCTGCTTTTCAGAAGAGTGAAGTGGGACCTGAACAGGGGAATATGGAAAGAGACATTTACTGAACAGTCTCTAAGAAATCTGTCCAAAATTCTCCAGTTTAAAAATGTGGTTTCATGTATGTGAAATATATATTCAATATATATGAATCATTGCCTATTTGAAATTGCTTTATATGAGCTAAAGGGGAAAAAATAAAAAAAGAAGCAAGTCTGAAACCTATTTAGAATTTTAAAAGCTTTCAAAACAACCTTACGGCCATGCAGACCACACTAAAAAATTGAAAATCTTCCACAGATGACATAGGCTTAGAGGCAATTTTTGCTAGAGCATATGAATAACCATCATTATGACACATCACCCTCCCACCTCTGATCACAGTTAATTAAAAGAAAGCAGGTGTCACAAAGCCATTGCATCAGATGTTTAATCAACAAAACAGGACTACACTGAGTCCTCATGTAATTCTACTGACTTCACAAATTCATATCACAGACTATTTTACCTTAAAATGTTCAAAAAATATTTGAGGTTGCAATTCCAGGAGGGGGACAGGACCTAAAGGGATGGCTACCATCACCTGCCTATGCCAGATTTTATTACTGTGGTGGGTGAAAAGGCCCTGATGTTACTGATAAGATTTTTTTTGTACGAGAACAGGGATCCCTGGAAAACTCAAAGTAACACTCAGAAATGCAAAGCACAGCTAACAGTTTGAACATAAAGACTACCGGAAACATCAAGAGGAGCATGCACAGGATGGTCTCATGATTTACAAATTGAGACTTGGAAATTCTCTTCTCCCAGGTGGGCTCTAAGGAAAAATTATTATTTAATCTTGGGCAAGTCACTTCCTGTCACTGTGTCTCAGATTCCTACTTTAAAATAAGAACAACAGAAATCCTTTTTTCCATTCTACATCTTTTTTTGGTTTATGTAAATAATATAGTGCCTGTGGCAAAAAAAATAATCTCTCATGAGGCTAAATACATAGTATCTATCAGTGTGAGATACAGAAAAAAAAGCCCCAATGATCAAAGTAATCAGTATCACCGTATTTGGATTAGGGCATTAAATAAAAGAAACCAAGTACGAATGTGTGATTTCTGTATTTAACCTGGGAATAACCTTTTCTTGCTTTCTAAGTTCCTCTAAGAAGCAGGGAGTGTAGCTATTCTATCTTCCAAGGTCCCTCTATAATACGCTCTGGACTCTGTCCCTCTCCCCCATCCACGTAGTAGGAGGGCTTAAACAAGGGAAACTTGAGGCAACCTTCAGTGTAACAATCAGACCTGGTCCGCAACTTTACACTGTATAAATGTGCAAGAAATTGCTTCATTTTGCCACATGATAACAAGCTGCCTGCCCCGGCATTCTAAAGGATTAGTCAACTGGCAAAGAGAAGCAGCATAAGCATCCCACATGGGCCAAGCCCTCTAGTGAACAGACACGGTCATGAGTTTTTCAACTAAGTATTCAAGCACTGAATTACCACACCTTTGCTACATTTTAAATTTTTTTTACAAATTTGCAGATCAGAAAACCCAAGTAATTCTTAATTTTATTAGAAAATCCAATTTTACTTAGGATTGTAAGCATTCACAGAATTTCAACATTTTTCTTTCATTCTCTGTTTATATACTACTGTTTTTAATAATCTAAAGACAAGGAGAAGAATTTTAAGTTATCAAAACAAATTGCTCAACCAATGTTATCATTCTTCCCTTTTTATGGATTTGCAGTTCACAAAGACATTTTCAGGTTTTAAACTTTCCTCATCAATCAGGAATGGAAATCATGGTACAGATTTCAACAAAAAGAGGGTACAGCCTTTCCAGTTTTAATATGTACTGTTCAATTACAAATAATGAAAGACAATTCACAATAAATGGCAATTAAGCCCAGTTTGTGGAAGATGCCATACAGAGCTTATGCTTGGCAAATCAGGGAATATGAGAAATGCAGCTGAAAGGTTAAAATAACCACCACACTAAAAAACCCTAAAATCAAACAAACAAAAAGACCACCAACATCCTCCCCTGCCAAAAAAAAAAATCAAAACCAAAACAAACAGAAAAAAAGAATAACAATAACAGGATAAAAGAACAGAAGGAAAAATGACAGAAGATGGCATAACCAGATTCTCCCTAGTTCAAAAAGCACTACTGGGGAGCAAAAACCTACTACAAACCACACTACACCAGAAACACCCCAACCCCCCTAATTTCTGCATCTTCATCTATCTCACTGGCTTCTAATAAGCTTTGTCTATAGACAATTAAGAAAAATTGTCAGCTTTCATACATCTCAAAATAGATTAATTGCCTCAGCAAGTGCAAATTTCCTAAACTGAAACTTTAATTCAAGTCATTAGACAGTGTCTATTGGTGCACACCAACACAAAGATTAAGCTGTATACACAAATATATATGCATGTTATGATGCTATTGCTGTGATGCAAAGGCAATGGAATTAGACAGACCGAAATTTATCCAGAGCAGAGCTACCACTTTAAAAAAATAAGTGGCATTAATAATTACACAGACAATGTTTGAGGTTTATACCTCACACAGCACAAACTATTGTGTTCAGTTCCTAAAACAACAAACCCAGTGAAGCATTTATGCTGCAGGCAGACAGTCTTAAAACATATGCTACATCATTAAGTCTATGTGCTACTAACTACTTGGGGTATTTCAAGTTTCCTTCATGCAGTACTCTACTGAATATCTGGTATATAACATGAATATGTCTGGGGCTCCTAGAACATTTACAAACTTGTACAAAGCACATCTTAACACCTCCAACCTAAAAACAACTTCTTGTAAAGAGTATGAAAATTCCTGCACTACAAAACAAATTGTTTTCTGTCAACAAAAATAACCAAAGAGATCAAAATCAATTATAATAACACTTAGGTATTTAGAAAAAAGCATACCCACCTTTTCATCTAGATTTCCATTACGGTCAAACTGGTAGAGTGGTGCCAGATGACTCATAATCCACCAGCTAAAACTCAATGGGTCTTTACACTGAACTGTTTCAAACCCAGACACACTTTCAGAAGTACTTGACCGTTCAAAGATGTTCTTTAGGGTTGTGTTCACCAAGCTCCAGAAACACTGTAGCAAACACAAAAGTTAATTTGAACTGTGTTCAATAACAAAACCTATGTCAACAATTTTCTCTACAATGCTGTCCTATTGATTAATTTGCTTTTACAGAGAACAAGCAAGATGAGCCATTTAAAGAAAATAACAAAAAGTAGTGGTCAGTGTTATCACAGAAAACTCAGGGCTACCTTAGAAAGTCCTCTCTCAAATGTCAGTAGAAAGCAATGTGAAAGGACAAGCTTGGGTCACCAGGAAGAATGCACTGCAATACTTCACAGGCAAAATTACAAGCTGATGGATTGAGGACATGCAGACAGGATGGTGCTCCAACGCACAGGAGAAAGGTTAGAGCTCTTTAATGAAGACTTGTTATAGCATATTTTTGAAAAATTTCTAGTGCCAGACTAACCTAACCAAAAGGAATATAGTAGATGGTAGAGAATCAATCTGAAAGACAGCAAACTGAAGTTCTGTTTTGTCACAGTCTGTTCCAGCACTGAGAAGCATTAATTCTCTTTGACTCAGACCCTTGTCTATAACACAATATTACTATTTCTTACAGCCTATGCCTATCTTTCCTAGTTTTAAGGAAGCTCTCAGGGACTTCTTTGCATGTGTATTTCACTCACTTTACTTGGGTCCTGATGCTAACTTAGCTGCAAAGTGCTATTCCCAGGGCAAATGCTTAACAGTAACAGTTTCACTTGTGCTGTCCACCTTTACATCTGTTGTCATTAACAAGTAAACAGCCATCAGTGCAAACCCTCTACTGTGAAGTACTTAATTCTGTACTAAGTGAACTGTACTCATGGCACAGATGGCCACTTGGTTCTTATAAAGATTACTTCAGAAAACTTTCAAAGGATTTTGCCACTTCTTAGCATTCATTCAGAGAACCATCAGTTCAATTCCAACCAGCAGTCAAAGAAAGAAAAATTAAAATGTTAGAAAATATTAGCAAAGGGAAAGAACAAAACAGAAAACATCATTATGCAATGTATAAAATCATATGGCCTCCTAACCCATACTTGAAATACTGCATGCAATCCTGGCACTCTGTTATTCAAAATAGAATATGGTAATATGGAAAGAGGTTCAGAGAAGGGTGACAAAGATGACCACGGGAAAACAATGGCACCTGAAAAAAAGAATTACTGTAGGAAGTAAGACTCTTCAGCCTAAAAAAGGCAGAAGGTAGGATATATCAGAAAAAAAAGAACAAACTGAAGAGGCATATAAGGTTGTACTGGTATAAAGAAGGAGAACAGGTAGTGATTTGCGGATTTCCAACAGAAGTATAAGGGGGCAACTAGAGAAGTCAGTAACTACAAGACTCAAAACCATACACGTTGTTTTTGTATAGATGGGTAACAAAGACACATGGGCTAGATGGACCATTGGTCTGACTGGACCCATGTTTCTAAGGCCTGGAGATGAATCATTGCATGACATATCAAAAAAACTGCAAATATATATTTTTTAAAAATAAGTAAACATGGCTTTTTGTATTTTGTTCTTCCATAAAAAGAACGGAACTTTCACAGTCTATTCCTTTGCTTTGCTTTCTTTAGCACTAGGAGCACTCCTTATCAATGCCCTAGGTCATAGCCCAACAGTACACTGCAAACCTAGAATCAGGACTTCATGCACATTCAAGATGGTGGCCCAAGCCATCAGTTAGCATGCAGTTCTTCTGGAGCAAATATGAGGTTCCAGTTCTGCCATCAGATCTGTGCATTCATGGCCATATGGGAACATTTGGTGACTGTACTGCACATGTAACAGTAGTCTTCCTTTACCTCTGTATGAGACCCTTTATTTCTGTGGTCCAGCAGCTGAATAAGTAGAATCCATAGTTCTTTAATGCAGGTACACGGATAATAGCTACTAGTAAGAGCCTCAGAAGGTCGCACCTGAAAGAGAATATAGAATAAAATTATCCACAGCAGTGTTATTTTTTAAATTGTGGTTTATATATCAATATTTCCTCTAGTCTTGGCTGTTTGGTTTGAGGGGGTTTTTTTTCAGGTAAATAATATAGTTACAATTACAAATTCAAAGGTGCATTATTTCACTAACATCCAAAATATCTCTCTCATACAACATAGACTCTTTCCTAATTCTATGTAAGTTACAGGTTGTGCTATTTCCTAGTTTCGTCTGATACACTCTCAAACATTATTAATTGAATAAAAACAGCATTCCATGTCCTAAATCAAAAGAAATTACAATAAATACTGATTCATTGTCTGACAGTAGGGAAAAGAAAATGATTGATTAGATTTTCTTGATGTTCTTGAGAAGAAAAAGATTTCAAATGATTTAATAGCTATTATTGTTATTTTAACTGAAAAATCCTTAATGACAAGGCATAATGCTAGTAGGATATGTTGTTGTTGGCATGAGGATGTTAATGTTCCCACAACATTTCACAAAATCTGCTTTTCGGTAAATTTACTGCAAGGCATTCTTTTAATATGCAGAAAACAGCATATTTCAAGTCATGTATGTTATTTGATTACTATTCCATATTTAACAAAATTCACTCAGACTGATGCGTTTCAAATGCAAAACAGTCTTCCTGTGATGCATCTTTCAATTTTACATTCCCTGAATTGTGAAAAAAAACAAAACAGCAAAAGGAACTGCTAAATGCATAAAAAAAACCTCTGTATGCTTTAATGTTTTTATGATCTACCAGAACTGTATTTGAAATAATCATACAATAGTCAAAACTTTACTTATTCTATCCTAAGACACATGAACCCACTGAACTGTATTCAGAGGTGGCAAAAATTGTGAGAAAAGCTTTGTTTAAATAACAAATAAGTAATTCAGCACCTTTTACCTTCAGCAAGGACACAATGGCAGAAATGTAGAAAGAAAAGGAGGAAGACAAAGCAGTTTATACTCATTTTATCCCTAAACAATGAGTAGTCCAAGTTTGAATAATCAACCTACACCTCTCTAAAGCAAACAGAGGGGAATAGGTACCTAGAGAGTAATTAATCGCACTCACTGCAGAACTGTTGTTATCCTTCCATGACAATAAAAAGTACCTCAGGTGACTAGTTTAGCCAACTAACTCCTAGACATCTACATCTGATGAGATGGATCCTGAATTTTTATATCCTCCTGTTTTTTCTGATCCATTAATGCACTATTCTCAAATCATACACTCACTTAAAATAATTTCTGAGTTTGGAAACCTAATAGTGTAAATTAAAAATTGTATCAAAATATGCAATGCCAATGACAGCAGTGGCTCTGTGAGACATTACAGAAGTGGGAGTGAATGGCTAAAAACCCACACTTTCACAATTAGAACAAGTACCTTATCAATAGTTTCAAATCTGTATAACATTCTATTAGGATGCAAACTTCTTATTTATCATCCACCTTTAGAATAATATGATTACAACTACAGTTTCATACAGCTCCAAATCAGGTTTAAATACTGAACATTTAATTATAAATATGAACTGGCATGCATATATAAATGTGACACAATTTGTTTCTTCTCTGTCTCAAGAATCCCGTTTATCCTATGAAATTGTCATGGTAGACCTGACCTATTTTTAATAACTCTTTATTCACTTTCCACATATACTCACAGTATTTCACATGCCCTTCTCTCTCCTCACACTTTTAGCTAAAGATCTGTTACAGGAATCTCTCAACAACCTGAACTGATTTTATGCAAATGTTATCTTGAGAATGAACAGTATGACCACTGAAGTCTCTTGAAAAATTCATTATTTACTACTAACTTCCCAAAACAAAGTGCCTCAAAAATAACTCTGGTTATGACTCACCATGAAAGAGCAAAATAGATCCATTGGAAATGAGCAGTCTACTTGTTACTGTAACACTGGAGGTTTTTATAGAATTATTAGGCATAGAAACTATCTTACAAATGAGTTTCATGCTTTCTAGGTGGACTACCAGTTGTTGCAGCAAGGTTTCTTCAACAAGGTTTCTTCATCTACTGTTTGCATCTGTTACTGTGCTATTCTACATGACTGCAGGATCTCTTCTGCAGGAAATGCGCAGTATCCATTCAGAATAGACTCTGGGTAGTAGTATCAAAGCAAGACACCAAATAGATATATTGGTTAGACTAAGAATAGCCAAGATATTGTTGTCTTCAGAGATATTCTGGATTTCCTCTTGCAACATCCTCAGTTCAGTATCTTGGTAAGAATGTTTAAAACCCCAAGCTGTGGTGCTGTTGGGACAATAGAGCTCTGGTGCCACAGGTGTGGCTGCTGAAGACAGAAGAAAGATATCCACGGATATATATTTCTCAGGCAAACATGTCTCAGAGCACACTGGGCTCAGTACATGATCCTGTCAAGCATCTTAATATCAGAGCTTCAGAAACCAATCTGAAAATATGAGTCTGGAAGACTAGAGTTTATGTCCTTCTTTCCAAGGATATCCATAAATGTTAAGAGCTGCACTCATCAATGTTCTCAGCCAAAAGCCCAAGGACATGTTTTAGTGATGAGTTGATGGTGTCACCTACTAGGGGTATTCATTGCATTTTCAACAATTTTGAGGGATGCTATTTCCATTATTAGCAATGGTTAGCATACTATAGGAGTCACCAGCTCAAGTGCAAGCTTCACTTCAGAAATTAATGTCAAATAGAACTAATTTGAGCTGTGTGGCCCACACCTAGAGAGAGCTTAAGAAAAAGCAGTAGCAAAACAATCTTCTCTCTTTGTAATGTGGCTCTGTAAAAGTACGTTGAATCCGTAATTTTATCATCCTACATTTCCAAGCCTACCATCAAGCAAAATGCTCAACAGATACTATTTTAATTTTCTTTTACAAAACATTATTCTCCTCTATTTGCCTTTTGTCAGGGGAGAAGGTTGCAGTATTATCTGATAATTTAATAGATCAAAACTGATTTTAAAAGGTAACAGTTCTCTACAGGAAGGTATTTTAAAAGAACATTTATCAAATGCTAGTACAGCCATTCCCCCCACTCTCAAAAGCAATATGAAGAAGAGGGTCTCTATTTTTTACGTTTTTGTACTAGGAAAATATAAATTATACAGTGGTCACTGCTACTTTTTCTCAGAGTTCAGCCCTGCACTATGGATCACACATGTCCATCTCAAGCAGGTTTCACGATGACACAAAGACCATACAGCTCTTTTACTGGGAGCTATTATGACTTTCTAGCTTTGGAGTGCTCAAAACAAGTGAGAAAAATACTGCAGTTATAGAAGGAAAGAAAAAGAAAAAGAGAAGAGATGGACAAGTTTTCCCCTGACAAATGCAGAAGTGCTGTAACAGAAAGATGAGGTGGTGGAAATAGGCACACTGCAACAATAAACTGTAATATGACATTCTCTAAGTGTCCAGTTAGCTCACTGCCAGGATTAGTGTTATTCTTTTTGTTCCTACTGAGAGAGTTTGAAAAGACTTTTTTTTTTTTTTGCATTTATCTAAACCTTTTAGACTGTGCCATGTTTGGCATTAAACCTGGAATACTGAACTTAGGAAATGTGGCACTCACTTCTGCTCTGTACACAGTGCATTTCAATATTACTCTCTCATTCAACTGCCAGATGGTCATGAATAAATATAACACAATTTGAGCTCCTAACAAATAACACTCTTTAAAACATGGAGATACAAAGCCACACGTAACATTTAAAACTAAGCAGTAAGAAGTCATCTATGCACTGGTGCAATACCCAATTCATATGGTTCCCAGTACAAGCATCTAAATACCCGTGTTCTATGTAAAGAAAAAGAGTTACCTTTGTATACTTGTTGATGGCCAAGCTTATTAAATCAGATATTAGATTTCCACAGTGTTTTTCAAATAAACTGATATTGGTTAAATTCTCTCCAGTTAGATTTATGAAATGGTTAGCATACACAACTTGTCCTAAAACACAAGAGAAAAGCAGAACTGTTTAGTTCCAGGTTTGGCTGTAAGAATATAAGACAGACAGGATTTCTTTTCTAATACATATATATTTTAGAATGGGCTTTTTGACCTGTAGGTAATTTTAATTTATAAATTCATGTGAGAAAACTCATCCTAAAATCAAGCTAATCCCTTCATCATTGCACAGAAATCTGGTATTATTCAGGTTGACAGTAAAAAAGCTTGGCACTTTACAGCCTTTTTTTGGCACAGATTTTGCAGAGGAATAAAGATTTATTTATCTGCAAGTTCCTCTTCGTCACATGCCAGTGCGCATGTTCTGGAATCATGACATGTTTTGCAGATATGCAAGTTGATGACAAACAATTCTGGAGAGGTCTAACACTTTCCTTTGGATGTGTTGATGTAAAAAGCTGGCATGATCATGTTCCAACTTGAGCATTTGTAGGCATTAACAGATGAAATGTTAAAGTTAAGAGGCTGTAAGATCTTATCCCACAAGCTTTTCAACAGTACAACTCCCTTGACACCAGTGGAGCAGACGATACGTAGAATGAGCTTGTATTTTATTCCTGGAAATGTAAGGTGAAGCCCTGAACCCACTACCCTGCCACTGGTCTCAGCAGTGTGAAGTTTCCACTCAGAGCACTTTACAAAATGAGATAAACAAGCAAGAAATTCTAAAAGGCATATAAGAATACAAGATAATATATGTAGAGATATTACTGTCTCGACTAGTAAATTTTATTCTCAAAAATCATGAGCTTTGACTTACAAAGCTACATTACTGCATTACTACTCAGAACATTATCTAGAAATAAATATTGAATTCTGGAGAATACATTTCCTTCAACAGTTTCACTACCCTTTCTCCAAAATGCTCTAAAAAAAGGAAAACAGGCTATCCCACAATGGATCATAAAAGAAACTTAAAATTATAGAACAGAAAGCCAACCCACACACTATCCAGTAACACAGACATGCAGAAACAGAGAAAATGTGTTAATGTGAGCAAGGCTGTGTTGTGACAGCGCTCGGAGCAGGCAAAAGCTAATCCAAGTGTTCAGATTCAACAGCAGTTACTGGGCTAAACATATAGTGCATTCTTTCTATACCTCAACATCACTTCAACTGTTGCAATTCCTGTTGGAATTTATACTGACAATTTATAATTGGGGAGCACGAGGGAAGGTATGCTTGCAGGGACACACTGATTATAGAAGAAAACACACTTTTGTGATTTATTTTGGTAGAATGGACATGGAAAATAGATATAAGCCTCACAAAGCAAACAAAGTTCTCTTCTGTATTTTAAGAATTCTTCAGCAAACTGAACTACTCTGAAATTGAGTTTTTCAGTTGCATTCTATGACCTTTTTAATCTAACTTCTATGAACAGCTTACTCTTATCAACTTACTTTCTGCCCTTTTAAAGCCGTATAAAAATTTTTTTTAAAGATATTGCCTTGCCCTTTTCTTGCTGTACTTTTATAAGCTCCTCTGATTGAGGCTTCTTCTTTTGCCCACTATTTTCTTAGTGTTGCACATGGTTAGCAATACAGATTCTCTCCTCTGAGAATCCTTGCTCTGGTCCATCCCTGGACACTTTTCCTACACTGTTTTCATCAAACTGCCATTCATTGTTACACATTCCGGATATCTGTAAATGCATTCTTATTTGTGATGTCAAGAAGTGCATTGTTATTAAATATTTAGTATGTTGCACTAGTTGAGTATGAACTTTGTGATCTTTGTTCTGACAGAACAAATTCCTAATACAATTTTATTTAATTTGAGCCACATGATGATTCACAGAGAACCTACCTTTACCATATTTGAGTTTACCCCATTCAATACAGCTATGCTTAAAAACCACCAAAAGTAGTTTTGATTCTGGACAAATCAAGATGGGAAAATTAGGTAAGTCATAGGTAAAGAATTAGTTCAAGAAAAAAGCCTGCATACTTACTCATCAGTTTTTCACCTAGTACATGAAGAACTTCTAATACTAGCCAGTTAATATCCAAATTGAGATGTAGTAAGTGCCATGATGGAGGAAAGACCTGTAATTAGAAATACATTTACTTATATTTAACATTTCTTTAGTGAATTCTGGATACTGTACTAAGACAGGGTGGTCAGGCTTTGGAACAAGCTGCCCAGGTAAGTGGTGGAATCACTATCCCTGGAAGTGTTCAAAAACATATGGGTGTGGCATTTGGGGACATGGTTTAGTGGAGAACATGGAGGTGCTGGAGTAATGGTTGGACTTGACATTCTAAGATGGCCTGCAAAGAACATTATGTATATCTATGATCAAATGCAATGTAACTCACAAATATGCCACTCAGTTCAAGAAAAAAAAAAGAAACAAACAAAAAACTTTCATTACAATTCTGTCTGTAAGAGGCTATTATCAAGTTTTGATTCAAGCTTGACAAATTACAACACCCTTAGTTAACTTTGTCTTTACAGAAAAGTATTAGGTAGCACACAAACTGCTAAAGTGAGCTCTTAACTTTAAGGAAGAGAATACTAAAATTTTGGCATTTACTTGAAATTACTGTTTCTCTCATCAGCGCAGCCATGGCCCTACTGACAAGCTAAACAAACAAAGATTCAAAATGCTGCTTCTCAGTTGATCATTCCTCTCCAGATACTAGTTTATACAACATAAGACTGAAACTCCTTTTTTGTCTTTATAAAAGATTTGAAAGCATTAGCTATGATATGTATATGCACAAATCCTAACAGTATATACTTCACTAGTGTTTAATGCTGCCGTGCCTCCTTCCACATCTGCACTTTTCTTTATATACAAGATCTTTACCCACTCTGAGTCAGATTTCAGAATCTCTTTTTTTAAAAATGCCCCTCCTACTGAGAAGCTCAGAAATTTTAAACATTACTACAGACAAACATCAAGTAATTTTTTAAACAAGCTATGCTAATTCAAGCCTACTTATCTACCTGTAACTGGTATTATCATTTGTATAGTATAGGAAGACTTCTAAAGCTATAGAATGAAAATAAATAAATAAAAAAAAACAACAACAGAAAATCCAGATCTCATTAGTTGTGTATGCCAAGTAAAGGATGGCACTTAATAAAGAAAAAACCAAAAACCCCAAACCAGAAAGATTAACTTATATTAAGCCAAAATTTATCAAGAATACATAATGCCACATAAAAAATTAAAATTCTAAAGAGACATCAACCTTTGCCTGATTTTGAATAGTAAATGCTGCCAGAACATTACTAGGAAGTTCACAAAGGTGACCAACGTGCACAGTCAAAGCATGAAGCTCTTCCACCAATGTCGATGGTAACTGAGCTTCTAGCTCTTCATAAGGATGCAGCATTCCATCATTTTCCACCTTAGGGGGTTCCAGATACCTGAATGTAGACAAAAATACACACAATCAGAAAACAGGTAAGAAGCAGCTACACAAAGCTTGGTACTCAAGCTAGCAAAATGTGTGTAAATCTCACCTGAAGATGAAAACTTTCACATAGTGCAAAAACTTAAGACATTGATGCCTGATGCTCTCTGCTTCAGAGTGCAAGTGTGCTGCTTGACCTGAAGCGAAAGAAACCAATAGCTTAAAGCAGATGTGGCCACACCATGGCTCGTTTAACATTTGCTTTCTTCACAATAATTAAACCAGACCACTGGAAAGACACCCTCTGAGGACAAGCTGGGAGGTGACTGATTGTAAACATCCACTTCTAAATGTCATCTTGCCAGAGGGATCCATTCTTTATCTTATCATCTCAGGCACATTTCCAGATACAGATAGAAAACAAGGCCCTCAGGAAAGGTGAGGGCAATCACTCCGTGCTAGAAGAAATCATTCAGCCCTACTGTCCTGCTTCCTGACTGCTTCCAAGACACCTTCAGTAAAGACATGGGTAAAACTATCAGCACCCTTTTCTCTTGATGGACTTAAACAGGTGGACTTATTTGTAAATACACTTTGTAACTTTTCCTTGGAAGCATCACATTGTTGCACCTTCAGATGTGTAATGCTAAGAGCCATCCATTCACAGCCCTGCCTTTCACTTGCAGCTCTGTATCCTTTCAGGCAGTTATTCTGGCTGTATCTCCTTTCCTTTGTTCTCTGAAGCTGCTCTTATGGTGTTACCATCCTCATCAAGCACCTGCAAGCTCAAATACCACTATTAGAGCAGAAATTCACTGGAAGTTATTGCCACTGCGTGAGAATCACTCCTTATTTTTTCCTACACCTTGCCTTGTATCTTTCAGCTTATATTAGAGAAAGATGAAACATAGTGCATAACAAACCAAATATGCAATTTAAATACCAAATAACTACTGCCCAATAATATATATACATGCAAAGGCTTAGCAAGCATGCACACATGCTGATTACTGAGAGCATCTTAAATGCAAGCATCAAATGAGGACCTTAAGCAGGGCCAAATGAAAGTGCGTCACCCTAGAGGAGATGCATGGCAAAAACTCTTGGTCACCTACTACACTGGACTGCACATCCAGGGAAAGACAGTTGTCTTTGCTCCTCTCCCCAAGCTGACCACTGGGGAGTCTTCCCTTTTTTTTAATCTTGCTCTCACTCTCCCTTTTGTTTCCCCCATCTCCTCCAGTTAACCTGGAAGTTCACATAAGTCACTTGGTTACAGACCCCACAAATAAAGCTTTGTGTATACAAGCTTATCTCAGTATCTTTTGAGCAACACTCAGTGGGCAAAGCAAATCAACTGGTACAAGTACCAGAACATTCCAGTGTACAGCCTACCTGCACCACACCAGAAGCCATAGCATCTGCCATGGCAATGAACCACAAGTCTAAGAGGATCGATTCACTCTGTTCTAAAGTAATTATTTGTAGATATTACTGCTGATTTGTAGCAATAACAAATACTGTATTCCAAATTGCTCAGAAGTTCTGTTTAAGCAAAATTTTATATTATAGTATTTTTTACATGGCTTCTACATTACACAATTCTCAGTACAAAGTCTTCAAAGCTCATCAAGACAGATAGGAAATGAAATTAAGTGTACAATATTGATATCTATATAAACACACAGTATAACATAGATTTACTGAGCCAAAACTCTTAACTGGGGTTTTAAACAGTGATGACAGCACATTTATTTAAGACATCAATAATACCTAACATCACCCTAACTGACCATTTTAAATACTTCAATCCTCATATACCCTTCTACTACTAGCCCACTTCTATAAAGGGGAACTGAGTCACAGCTGAATCAGTGACTTGCTCTGATTCAGAAAGCAAGCCTGGTGCAAAGCACAAAATTGAAGTGCTTCATTTTACTAGCTTATTTGACAAGTGGAAGAGCAGGATACAAAGAAGAGAAGAGAACCAAGCAGGTGCTTAAATTTAAGAGAAAAAACGAACTACAGAACAGTTTCTTGGTGACCAGCTACAACATAAAAGTTCAAATGTAATTTAAAACAGGCTATTTCCATTTACATCAAAAAAATTAGATTTTTAAGATACTATCAACAACCACATATGAAAGAAGCTTGATGATAAATTCACATCAATTATTTAAACAGCAGAACATGACAATATCAAAACAAAATAATAGTAATGTGTAAAAATATCCACTCATAGAACACTAGCACTTAATCTGCAACGAGAAGATACTATAGACAGTTTATTTCTAAGTAATTACTGAACTTCTCAACTTGCTAAGTAATTCAGCCTTCAACTTACAATAAGCCCAAGGCTGCAATAATCCTTAAGAAACATGCTGCTTCTCATGCCTCAGTATTTAATTGAAACAAAGCATTTTGTAGTGATCCCCTTTTATTGATCCCACTGCAAAGATAAATTAAGTTTGTAAATAACTCTAAACTAAGCAAATATAACTAACTCATTTCAACGTAAGACAAGGAAACACTGAAAAAAATCCCAAGCTACTACCTTTGTAACTAAAATAGTTGTTGGGATGTTTGACGAAATTTTCTGTTTTTAATTAAAAGAGTTAATAGTTTTGCCAAATTCTGCTCTAGGGGTGACACTTTAAGTCAAACTAATGCAAAATGCCCCACTAAGTTCAATAAGGATTGCCCTGTGCATCTACCATACAGGCAAATGTGGTTCCAGACTGACTCCCAACATTTCCACTATCTCTTTACCTACTGTCTTACATCACTTGGTTGCCTATATTTCTACCCTTACTGCAGTTTTATGCTGCTTATATGCTGTTCTGAGGCACACTCCTAAAGCCCTTGGTCAAGAATCAAAGCACAAGTGTGATCTGTGAGAATTTACTTCTGTAATGAAAAGGCAGTCACATGCCTATTGCAATATCAAATTAAATTTGTGAAACTTACCAAAATCAGATGAACTCATTTGTACTAGGTTTTCCAGTTTCTGTATCTGTTGCCTAATTAAAGGAATACAAAGATTTATGGTACTTATATAAGTTGCTTAACTCCACTTTAGTAAGGTCAAAATAGAACAGAGAAAGGTAAGAGGTGTTTCTTGCTTTGTAGTTCTGAAAAAGCTTACGGAAATGTAACTTAGGAAAGAGTTTTAGTGGAAGGCAATGGACACATTCAAGTGTGAAGGGATGACATGGAATAAAATTTTTGCTTGTTTTTAAATCATTAAACGCAGTACCAAAAAAGCCCTACAACAATTGGCTAAATATTGGGGAAGGCAAAAAACAATACAGACAAAAACCCCCGAAAACCATTCCCTGCAAGTCATCTTTCCACAAGCACAACTCAACTTCATATTTGACCACAGAATAAACTTAAAAATTAGCCCTCATAGCATATACTCAGTACACACTAAATCAATCTACTTGTGAATGTGCATTCTGTCAGCAGCTTTTCCTGCTTCCTGCTTCGGGTGGTCAGCTGCTGAACTCCAGCACAAAATACAAACAGCAACAAATACAGTAGAGTAAAAGGAGATGTCTCTAGAAAAGTTAAAGCTCAGTTCAGTTTTGGAAAGAAAAGAAAACATTTTTAAAGAAGCTAAGTGCCACTGCAAACAAATATTTTTTAAAAAGCTGTAACATAGGTATTTACTCAGCCATATTCTGTAACAACTATTATTTGCAAGTAGTCTTCCAGTAGAGTCTCCATAGAGATAAAGCAGTACTAAAGTGAATATATGAAAAGCACAACTCTGTCAGACAGACTTTTGAAAGAAAATGCTGCATACATGAGGAGGGAGCTCTCTGCCTCATTTCTTGTACAGTCAAAGCAATAACTACTGAAGGATTCTAAAATAGGCTACTTGGATGAACACAAATCAAAAGCCCCTATGAAAAACCCCTGAAAACTAGGAAGCATCTAAAAGGCACAAAACTCCAGGTTGTAACTTGCATATTAAAGTGCAAACACACAGTAAAATGATCTCCCTTAGCTCTTTCTTGCTTCCTTGGATAAAGCCATGTCAGTTACCCTTCCACCATTTAGGCGGGTTGTAGAGGTTTTTTTGTTTGTTTTGAAATCAAAGCTGAATTTCTGCCTAGATTTTTCAACCACGTGAAAAGGAAGGAAGTCTGAAGCAGGAAGACTTTATGAAACAGGGCTTTTGAGACTGGAGTTTAGAGAAGAAAGGTACCAGAAAGGAGCCACACAGAAAAAAAAAGAAAAAGACTCTCCAGTGAATTGACAAAAGACAGAATACAGTTAAATTAAAGCACAAACTGGGCAAAAGAAACATAATAAAAATACCATTCTTTAAATAAATAATTTTAATTTTAATATGCATTTGTACCTCAAAGATTGATCCTCATAGCTGTTAATCATTAAATAATTTGATTTGCAAATTCTGACAGGTAAACTGGTACTTCTGTTTATTAATCAAAGATATATTATCTTAATATACCCACTTAAATGGTCACATGGTCTCATTCACTTTGACTCACACTTCTATAATATGAAAACCCATAAGTAAGAATTTTTACCATGCAATTACTATTTTAACTTGCAGTTCTGCAGTATACAGTTATAATTTATTACAATAGTTTAAGATTTGTAAATAAGCTTTAATTACAATATTAGCATAATCTTAGACATTAAAAAAGACTAGGTTTCTGTAAGCATGTATTTAAACATAGATATTAACTATACTTCATAAATTTAACTATTTACACTCACCCTATCCTCAAAAACTATTGTAACTTGTACTTAACACATTCGATTTCCACAGTGGAAACAGGAGTTTTTCTACTTTCAGTTGTCAACTGGTCTATAAATGAAACTGTTCCATTTTATGACTGAATAAATGAACTGAATGTCTTTGCAGAGGGACTTGTCACACCAAAAGACAGCTTAGCAACCAAACTCTCAATATCCAAATTAGTTGAAATCCATTATTCCTACCAGGTCAGTAGGTTTTAAAGCATGTACAACTTAAATAGCTTAAAAACCACAATAAAAGACATTATGCCTTATGTTCATCTCTATTACAATTACAAAGCAGTTTACATTAGAGGAAAAAACCCTTAAAAAATAGCCATTTAATTCAACATTCCTGTGTCACTGCCCACTGATTTTACATTAATGAACAGTTAATAAATCAGACTAAATGCTGAAACTTTTAACTTAATTATAGCTCCCTCATTTACACTTAGGGTTTTTTTTTTAAAACACAGTGGAATCAAAGTTTGCATCAAACAAGCAAAGCAAAATAAGACTAGTTTTAATACACTTCCAGTCATCTATGTCACCACGTTCCAATAAGCTAGACCCTATTAACCATGTTGCACATCATCCCCTTGGTCATACCCTAAAGGGATGGAAGAATCCACTGCAATGAAAGGAACGATGGAATACATCACATATATTTGTGAAATCATACAAAAGCTCTTCTCCCATCCACTCTCTGTATGTGCTGTACATCCTGAGGATTATCAGTAGCAAAGAGGATTATCAGTGATCTGTGTATTTGCATTGACCAGATTAAGCATCTACATTGAATTAGTCAAACACTGAGTAACTGTATCTGAAGAGATTGCTGAAGCTATCCTAATCCAAACAATTGAAGAAAGCACTGCATCCAGCATTTATAGTATTTGATTTTTAACCTCCACTTTCCTTTATGCACAAAAAAGGACTAAAAATCTTCAAAAGACAACTTCAATTATATGGGTAGCACAATCTCATTCAAGGAAATCTTACATAGTCTATTCATACATTCTGAAGCTACAGCCTTCTAAATTAACCCCAACACTCTGTTGTAATAACTATACTTAAATTTTTATTTTATCTGGTAATGCCTAAGATATGCATCACACTACTTAGAAACTTAATAATAAGTCACATAATATTAAAAATCCGTGACACAATGTACTTCTTCCTGCAATTCCATCTGTGTCTTATCCATCACTTACTGGAGCATTAAACAGACAGCATTAATCTTTTTTAGATGCATTGCATAGCCCACAGTCTTTTATGTTGTTACTAATAAAAATGTGAAAAGTTTGTTACAGCCAGTAGATATAATTACAGGTATGGATTAATTATAAAATAAACATTATCATACCTAAGTAATCCAAAGAGAAATTCACAGGATTCAACTAACGCCATTTCAGTAACCCACTGAAAGCCAAACAATTCCACTGTATTTTCTTCATAGTCATTTGGAGAAGGATCTAGTCTCAGCAAAACCCTGCAAAATACAGCCAACAATATTCATGCATTTGCCAGTAACGAACCTATGGAGTACAATACCTACAGCTGGCTTATGTACCACCAATATTTTCTGAATATATCAGCAACATGTACATGACAGATGTCTCAAAGAGAAGTTGTACCTTTTAGAGCAGTATTATCTTTAGTAATATGACAAGTCCAAGCTTCAAAAGCATAAAAACAGGATAAAGTCACAGGTCATAGTGTATTTTGGAAACAAAAATTAACAAGCTACCACCTTGAAGTATCTTCATACTTACAAAGGGGCTGAGACATAACATACAAGCTGTACTTAAAGAGGCTGCTATGTAAAATAACATACTGCTCTGTATGCCTGGGATCTGTCTCAATCCACACTACATACCTAGTAACTAGTGCTGGAACATACATTTGCTCATTTGTATACATTTAATAATATTTATACTGAAAACATTGCTAAAAGCACTTTTTTAGGCAGATGAACACATGAGGGTCAAAATGTTACCTTGTCATTATAACTTAAACTAACACTAGGCCATAACTACCCTCTGCTCTGGCTAAAGAAAAATAAAATAACATCAGAATTACCATTTCACTCAAAGTGGAGAAAATCAGACATTGTATTGTTAAAACATTATAATTGTGCAAATAAAAAAAATTTAATTTACATGCTTTAAAAAAAAAATCACAGCAAACTGCACAATGACAGCAGAGTAAATTATTTCAGAATTTTCCCCACTGTCTTTCATAAAATAATCCCACACAGATTACCCTTAATTCACTAATATGTAAAAAATATTTTCATTTTAAAAATTAAAAAAATATACTAGGCAAGCACTTAGCTTCCATTATATTACACACCAAATTCATATTCTGCTTGAACTATGCACTATTCCAATTTCATTTTTAGAGGCAAAAGGAGAATCTGCTGAATAATCGGCTCAACCTCCCATAACATTTGGTAACTTCTTGAACACTGGACTGTTTTGAAGCCTCTAGCAACTAAATTCAGCTACTCCAGTTACAAGCAATGAAGACAGAGGAGTCCCTCACATGGAGGCTTTCCTAGGACTTTGCAATTCAGGTAGACAACGTAAATAGACAGTAGAAGAACAGTTTATCACAAGTATAGTGACTGGGAAACCTGCCTACATACAAGCTCCTCAGTGAGGTTTTAATGACAGAAACAATTTCAGGTGAAATGTTTTCTTTGTCAACGTGGAATCCACTACTGATATGTTCATGCAGATACAGGATCCCTCAATCATCTACTTGACATAAATTTGAATGAATGTGCTCTGATGCAACTAAAATATATGATAAATAAGGCATAGAATGGGGGAGATGCAGTGGAAACCCCCTTAAGCCTTTACAGAAAAGGCTGTGGAAAAAAAAAGTAACAACACAAAATATGAAGCCTGTCAGGAGGACAGACAGACAGAAAGATTAGGCTTTTGTAGGAAAACAAGACAACCCTGTAGGTTGAGCAAACAGCACAGTAAACTAAGCTGAATGACAGACAATAAGGTAGATAACTAAAACCAAAGTAACGTTTTAAAATCTCAGAGAAAACACTTATTTGCTATGCATATGACTTCAGAACCATAAATCCAGAATGCATGCAAGGGTGAAGCTTTGAGAAGGATGGTCTTAAAGCTACAAAGGACAGCCCCAGCAATCTGGGGAAGCCAGGCAGAGCAGGTTTGTTTCTATCAAGTAGAAAAGAGAGAAAAACGGTAATAGAGCATATGACTGGAAAATGCAGTGCTGAAGCCTCCTCAGAAATTTAAGTGATCTCAGATGCTGCTGCCCAACAGGCCAGTTTTGAAGTATCCTAACAGGCTTGTAAATGTCAGTTACAGTATCTTAGAAGTAAGTTCAGAAAGATAGGAACTGCATCCAGAGCACCGTTCAAAGCTGCTTATCAACACAACAGCCCTTCCCACTTTGGTATCCCCAAGTTGATTTCAGGATCAGAAAAGGTGAAGAACAAACTGATTTGGAAACCTGTCAGCATTCAGGAGGCACCAAACATGAGTGGAAAGAACATTTTAAAAGGTTTTTATATTTGTAATTCAAAAAACTCCCATACCTCTTAAGAGACCCACTTGCTAAATAAGACTCTGCAGAGAACCTCCTCCCGCCATTTTGGTTGTCAAAAGCACAAGAAAAGCAAGACGGCCTTGAGCTCTCATTCTCCACTTCCATCGCCAGCTCCAAGCTTTCAGTGAGAAATGGGGGTGTGGAGGAAGTCCCAAAGTCATCCTCCATTGTTTTCACCTGACACAGAAAATAAATAGGTAAATACAAAAATACTCATAGCATTTCCTCAAATAAATTTCTCCTTGTTACAACTCCACATCATCCTTCAGCTCAAGCGAGGACACAGATCTGACCACCCGTAATATTGAACTAAAAGCTGAGAGACACCGCCAAGAAAGGCAATCACAGTCACATGCTCTGTGAGCCAATTCTGCCACTTTGTGCAACCACATCTTTCTCATTGAACAGAGCCTGTTCAAGAAGACACATCAGTGACTTAAAAAAACCCAAACAGGTATATTTTCTTCTGGTTTAGCTCTCTAAATTAATTAGTAATGAGGTTAGACTAGCAGTAGGTTATAACAGGAGGCAGGAATGCATTACAAAGCTACTTCCAGCAACACTTTATTTTATGACCAGAGTAGCTATGCTGTGGAAATACATCATGCATTACAGGCTGTCTGCAACTTTAAGGCATATTAAGTTCCTCCTAGGAAAGAGTGAGCACATCTCACATGATAATTATGGAACTCTGAAATGCTAAAATTTTAAAGCTTAGAAAATTACTCTATGGCCGATTCTGACACAGTTGGAAGTTCCTATCAAAAGGAAAGTCTAACTACTCAGGAATCTGAAAAAAGAGAAACAAAACCAAAAAAAGATTACCATGTCCAAAAGAAGATCACAGTATAGTTAATATTAGTGCATTCATATTTTATACACTATATTGAAAGGGCAGAACTAGGCAACAGGCATCAGAGAGTCCTATAAAAAATGCAAACAATATAACTAAAACTCTAAATTAAAGTTTTCAACTTATTTGCTGGCATATTTTGACATGGTTCTTGCAAAAACTAGTTTACACCATGGCTAGAGGTAGGTAATACAGAGTCTTAATTAAAGAATAAGCTCAAGGGGAAAAAAAAGGAAGAAAACAGTTTCCGTTCTACTTTCTCACATCCATTCACGTTCCTGCGGAGCAACGGGCTGGGCAAGTAGGGAAAGAATGACTTCAGAGCTCCAGTTTACAGCAGGACCCTATGTACGGGCGCTGGCACGGCTGGCGAGGCAGCAGAACGGAATGCACTCAACCAGAAGAGTTCCTAAGGAAAGCCTCTTCAGTTTGGGGTATCAAAATCGCCCCATACGATACAAAACCGTGGGGGAAGAGTTACATAAAAGGGCAGCTCTTCCCGGCCATAACTCCCATCAGTTCCGTACTTGTCTACCACATCCCCGATCCAGCGGAAACAATTAACGACTTTAAGCACCTCAACCTCCTCGGCCTCCAAGCAGAACCTTCCAGGCGGCTGCAGTCCGCGGGCAGGAGCTGCAAAGCGGCGGGAGCCGCCGGGAGCAGCACCGTGGGGCGCCGGGGCTCGCCCACGAACACGACCCCCACGTG
>VXAD01001103.1:0-28154 GCA_013399195.1 Dicrurus megarhynchus
TCGCCCGGGCTGCTGGGTGAATGCGGACTCGGCGCGCTCTCCTCCCCGAGAGCCGCGCCGCAGGTGCCGCTCCCAGCCCGCTGTCCGGGCGGTTCCGCCGGCAGAGCAGCACCCGGCCCTGCCCGCTCCCGGCCCGCCCTGGCCGCCGCCCCGGCCGCGGAGCGCTGCCCGCAGCTCTGCCAGGACGGGAGCGGGGGGCGGGCGTACCAGCAGCGCTGCCCCCGCAGGGGCGTGAAAAGCCCAGCGCTCCCTCGGGGAGGAGAAAGTCCCCGGCAAGAAAGGGGAGCCAGGGGTCGTGGGTGAGCCCAGGAAAGGGTGGTGCTGCGTGGGGAAAGGGTGAGGTGGGTGGGAGGAACGCAGCCACGGCACGGCACGGGACGGGGCTCCCACGCAGCGGAGCGCCGCTTTGACACGCTCAGCCCCCGGCGGGGAGCGAGGCTTCCCCCTGTCAGGAGAGCTGATAACAGAGTGAGCTCGGCGGCCGCAGACCTGAGCCCTTGGCGGGCCAGCGCCGGCTGACGGCCCGTGCCGAGAGGTACGCCGGGCGTCCGGAGAGCCCGGGCAGGACCCGAGTCTGTCGGCATCCCCTGGGCGGGATGGAGACATCGGAAATAATTAAAGGTCTTGCGGTGCTACCGTCCGAAATACAGAGGAATCATCCCTTTTGATTAGGATAAACGTTGCCACTGCGCTAGCAGAGGCTGCGCCTTTAGCATTGCCCCCGGGGAGCCGTCCTTCGCAATTTTGCGGCTCTTCCGTGCGTAGTTAACAGACACGGGTAGGCTGGCCCTAATTCCTACAGCTTAGCGGCACTGCCATCCCTCAGGCTTTGGGTGCCCAGGGGCAGTGCGAGGTGTCCGTGCGGCGGTCCCTCGCACCGGCCGCCGCTCAACAGGTCCCTCAGCGCCCGAGCCGTCCCGGCGCGCCGGGGCTGCAGGGCGGGCTGGCGGCTCGGGAGCCCGGAGCCAGCGCTGCCGCTCTCCCTGGGCTATTCGCCCTCCGGCGAGGTAGGCTGGGGGATGGATCGGCTCCACGCCGTGTCCGTAGGACTGAACACCGGGCCCCGTGTCCCCGCCGTGCCTGGCGGCCGCGGAGAAACTCATTCGTTTGCGCGTCTCCTCCCCCGCCGAGCACGGCCGGCTCAAGGCCCTTTGTGCTCAGCGCACACCGGAGCGGCGGCGGCCAGTAAATTAATCTTATATGCCACTTAACCTTTTGTTTATGGCTCCTCAGAAGGACTGTGAAAACAGAATGATGAGGACATCAGCGGCAATTAATTAAATTAGAAAATGTCTACCACAAATACTGTCTCAGCAGACAAACCAGGACTGGTAAAACAAAGTACATCCTAATATACTCACTTTGATATTTCCCTATGAAAGCAATATTGTTCACTGCAAGAATACAATTTTACTTGCAATTAAAGAACTGATCTATTTTTACCCCTATTTATAATGTTGTAGGGTGTTTATTTTCACAAACCCTGAAAAATAAATACATAACTGTAGTTCTAAAGAAGTATCCAATTACAAATATTCAATTGAACCTGAAAGCTAACCATTTCCAAATATAGCTATATTATATATATATACTTCCTATTATATATTTATATATAATAGTATATATATACACTATTATATATATATATACTTCCAGTACCAGACATGAGACAATTTAAACTTGTAGTTTTACAAAGAAGAAAAAAAACCAAAACAACCAAACAGGGGTCCCATGTGTATATTTGTATATACTATACAAGACATTTAGGTAAATATTTGGATATAAATGGTTTAAAATTGACCCACAGTTTTAATTCCTCAATGACTGATTATGATTTATACTTGAAACACTAAATGATGGTGTGACAAGCTTTATGTGTATTTGTAAGGAAGCTCAGAAATTTTGGAAGTAAGTAGTTAAATGGAGTGACAAAGGTAACATTATAAATCCAGTGTTCTTTAACAATGAAAAAACCCGAAACACTGAAAAGTGTATGACTTACAGAAAAAAACCCCATGCCTAAGCAATACATATGTGGAACCTCAAGGTCCCCAGTGTTACCACATTGTCTGCTGTAATGGTTATCAAGCTTGAACAGGGAAGTGCTGAGATCATTCAGCTTAGGTATGTGTGTGCAGGCTGAGACTGCAGCTTCATGAAAGAACTTACATGGAACTTGTGAAATGTATTGTCTCACAATGCTTTAATTTTGAGATACATTTACCCTCTTGCAGCAGTACACTCACTGAGAATTCATTTGAGACTGTTCTCCTAGCCTTTAAAAAGAAATTGCTCTGGCTAACCAAGCAAGAAGGTAAACCCACTAAGAATAGCACACAGGACCTTTGCCGCTACACACAGGGCAGTAAGATCTGCATTTTGGTTTCTAGACTTTCAATATCCAGAATCTTTTTTTTTTTTTCCAGCCAGTATGTACTATGTAAAATCTTAAAAATGAAATATCCATTGCTGTTGTAGCCAGTGTCCACATGCTGACTCCTTTAGGATAGTCACTGATGTAATTTGAATTCTCCCTTACCATCCACAGAAACACAACATTTTATACAAATCCACAAAGCAGCATTTCATTAGGAAGTAAATTGGAATTTGAAAAGTCCTTTAAGCCATTTTGCTCACCATTATGCAAGATACCAGTTCTCTGTGAAAGTTTTTCTACCTCGCCTGTAGTCTTTTCACTCCTCCCCATTTGCCCTTTCCATTTCCACTGCCAGCAACCATCTCAGTCAGTTAGTTTCTCTGGAAGGTCTTCCCAGGGTTAATGGCCCAGAGCCTTCAACTCCGCCCTGCCAGTCATTATTCCAAAGGAAACATCCAGTACTTAAAATAATTATTGTTTAAAAAACTAGCAAAAGAGATCACCTCTGTAAACAATACCAGGCAAGCCAGGACCAAGAAGTCCTGAAATAGTCGGGGTTTATCATCATGCCATGTATCAGTTTAAATTTGCAGCCTGTCACAGCTCTGCAAGCCTTTGCAGCCTTTCTCATCACTGTTCTTACAGGATGCATAAAGAATTTCCACCTACTGTGATTTTTAAGCTGCATAATACCATAAGATCCTGCATGGTAAAAGAACCCCCTCCTTTTTAACATTTCAATATTAATGTGAAATCATATCACATGAAAATTTAATTTGGAAATTTATCATGTAAACTTTGAAAGGAATCCATGGAAAATGGTGACTTATAGCCTATTTTTTCAGTTCAGAACCAAAAAAACCCACATATAGTACACCAAGTCATGCATTATTACTTAGTTCAGATTTGCAATACCACTAAATCATTTACTGCTCTGTAACTATGCTAGAACAAAGACAAGCAACAAGCAGATGACGTGTTATATTGAAATAAATCACATACAACCATGTTTAAATATTTTACCAAACAGAGTCAAATTATATATAAATGATTTGGAGCCTTACAATGGCACAGGCTGTTCATTGCTGGAAACCAACATGTATCTTGAAATTACAGATTACTTCCAGTGTGCAAGAAATGTCAAATTAAATCGGTCGTGGAATACCAAGGGAGAAATGGGAAAAAAGTATGTTTAAGGGAAAGTTGCAAATGAAAAACCCTCAATGATTTGTAAATTCCAAAAACCTCTTAAAGCAAATAGCGACTTGCCTGTGATTTTTCAAAGGTGCATCTCTTAAAACATAGCGAAATTAATGTTTGCTTACTGAAATGTGGTAATAGCCATTTTTCCAAACCCAGACTAGGATCCTTACCTGCTTGTGTGCACGTGTGTGTGTGTGGGTGTACTTCTTGTATTCGTTTTTGCGGCATGATCCTATTACTTGGTATGACAATAAACTGCCTCTGGAAAAAGTCCATCTTGGGAGCTCCCTGAGGGCCTCCCTGTGGATCCTCACCATTGTCAATCACTTGTCCCACTGATACAAGTTACACCAATGTAAAATTGGTGCATGACCAGATCCAGCTCTCCCAACTCCAGCTTTTCTTACACATGTATTTAAAAAGGCTCCAGACATCTACAGAAGATCAGGCAGTTGTGCATTCATCAGATGACTGAGAAGGGAGCATATTATTGCTTTAGTTTCAGAAGTACTGTAGGAGAAAATAAGCAATAACCATAGGAATAAACTACAAGATACGTGTTTAAAGTGGCAACTCATGCATGTTGAATAAAACGTTGAGGATATGCTTTCATGTCACCAGGCAGGAAAAAATTCCCTGAGTTTGCTTAACCAGTCATTCTGTATTTTATGTAGGTTCGAGCTAGTGCGATTGCTCAGGATGCTGATCAGAACTACGACTATGCCAGTAACAGCGTGGTTCTTCACTTGGAGCCGGGAGATGAAGTTTACATTAAATTAGATGGAGGAAAAGCACATGGAGGAAACAACAACAAATACAGCACATTTTCTGGATTTATTATTTATGCTGACTGATAATGAGTAAAAAGACCCACCAAACCAGTCAAGAAACGAAGCCTGCTCTTTTAAGCGATGGATTTGCGTGGCAAAAGTCAATGAAACGAGCACCCCAGCAGAGAGTGACCACCGAACACCTCAGCAGTGGGGGGATAAAGTCGAATGCTACCTGATTCACATCTGTACAACACAGAGAAACCTTATGTTAAAAGACCACAAACCAAGTTAAACAGATGTGCGATCCACTTCCGCCAAAGCAAATACTTCCTCATTGTTAGTGTCCATGTGAATGAAGTTCTACATAGATCAAATTTTTATAGGGAAAAAAAGCCCACCTAAGGACGCTGAGTTATTTCTTCAGTGTATATGATACTTTGATGTGTTATGATCTTGCTGCTTTATCCATACTTCAGCTTTGGTTCTTGTGACTTACCTGCTAACAATGATGCTTGGAGTCCACTCATAGTGTGGTGAGGAATGATTTTACAATAAAAGGAAGAGGTAATCAAAATATACTTTCTCTCTGCAAAGAAATTGTTTGCCTTGTACTTTTCTTACCCTTCCACTTAAAACTAGACACTAATCAGCTTCAAGCCTTAACTCAATGTTCCTGCTTTGTAGGTTTACATTAGACTTTTAACATAAAATCAGTCCAGTGGAGTTATTTAAATTTTGTCTTTCCCTTAGCTGTCCTCTAAAAGAAAAAGGATAGAAGAAACACTATTTTCCCCTGAAAAACCCAACAGTTGACAAACTATTCTATTCGACCATATCCCCGATTCCAAGCAAATGGCAAAACTCCCATTGCTATTAGTGGAAAAGGGATTTGGCTTTAATTTGTATACATGTAAATATATATTTAGACAATTATTACAGGCCCATTCTTGATGGTTAGTTGTGTAAATATTTAGAAAGCCTGGCATCCACACCATCAGACTAAGCAGAGTGTTTTCTTTGCAGCAATTAGTCTTCATTAGTCTTTTAGCACTTAGTCTGTACCTGGGTACTATTTTTAATAAAGTAGTTACGGATTAATATACTGCAGATGTTCCACTAGAATTTCATAGGAATATAATGGGTCAAAACCTTAACTGTCTTAGGTGTCTTGTCTCACTGAATTTAGTGGGATTTTTCCAACAAAGGAAGAGTGGGAGATCTGACACATGAGAAAATGCTGTCACACAGACCTTTTCCATGGAAGCTAGTTACCAGTTTGTGGTAAGGCGTGCCTACGAGATGGACACAGAGAAGCGTATTACCAAAAAATGATAACACATATGCAAAGAAAGCAGCAGATATTTACATGCAAAAAAAAGTGTGTATTAAAACCTATTTTTCTCATTCATATAGATATAGATATTTAAAGTCTCAAAGAAGCTTAATCCATATAGAGGATTAATGGCTTGGAGAATTAAACTAAACACAGATATATAGTTGTAAAAATGCTTTAAAATCAGTCATAGCAGTAAAGTCCACAGAATATTTTTATTCAGAAAATGGATTTATTATTTGTTTTGGTTTTGGGAGGCTATTTCTCTCAGGTTAAAACTTGCAGATTCCACTCTAAACCTAAATTTTAGCAGAATTATTAAATTTCTTTAGCACAGTTTGTTATGTTATTTATTTTTAACATTTTGGCAAAATCAAGGTAACATTTCTATAAATCATTAAAAGAGTAACAGAGCCTACCCCTAGCACTGCTATTTCATATACTCTGTAACAAGCAACCTTGTCTAATGTAAAAAGGGTACAACCTTAGATTTATCTGCACTACAATTTCCAAAGTGTCTGCCACTCTGACAGAAATGCTCTCCAGTGCTGGCTACTCAGCAAAAGTCTGATAAAGATTTTACACAGACCTCCCTAAAAATCTCGCTTGAACGAGTGAACCTTTTCTTAAACAGAACATGTTACTCCTTCTGTTTCGGGCCGTCCAATTCAAAACAAATGCCGAGTGAGTCCAGGCTGACTGAGAGGATCGCCAGGCAAACTCATCCAGGGTTTACAAGGGGACATCGTGCTGCCAGCTGCTTGTGTATTATCTCACCAGAACAGTTAATGCTTTTACCTTATGACAAAGTGCCAGCCTGTATCTGTACACTGTAGTGGTTACTCCTGTTTAATTTCTACGAGGCAATTATTTTAATAACAGATGTGTAACTGACTTGTCTGTTCACTCCACTGTTGCTGGCCAGTGCACTCCCACAGCAGCATAGCTAGAGGTTCCCTGCGTAGTGTCCAGCAGCCCTGCACCGAGCTAGAGGTCATTTACAACCAGCAATTGCATTTACTAAGGTGTTTATTGGTAAAGCTCAATACTACAAGACGTACAGGGTCACATTTGAAGAAGCTTTTGAAATCAGGCTACCACTGCTATCGGATAAGACCATTTTTTGGATAAATCATCTGCCCTGGTTAAAGTTAGACAAGAGTGAAGAATATACTTTATGTGAAAACCACATATAAGGCAAACATTTCTTCCTTTTTCATCATATCTTGATATACTGATTTGTAAAGACTTATATCACAACCTTTGTTATAACTATTACAACTCATTAAAACTGTATTATGTAATATATTTTGAGTGCTGGTGTTGCATCCTTACAAAAAGAAGCTGGTATGTGTCAGGTTTTACATGACTGCTGTGAGACTCCAAGTTCATGTTAAAAAATTAATGCAATTAGAAAAAGACATCTGTAATAATATTGCACATAGTTTAAGAGGTGATCAAAATGTTTTATTCAAAAATATATTTTTCCATGTATTTTTTACATTTTCAGTTACAATTAAGTAAATTGTTAAACTAGAAAGAAACATTATTTTTTTTAGATTTGAGATTCCTCTTGCCTTCTCTTCTATGGAAGCTATTTAAAAGTTCCAGACATTTCATCACGTATTACTTAAAGAATGTAAGGACAATGAAAAGACTGTCAGTATTACAAGGACTAAAATCAGCCCCTGGAGACAGGAAATTTAACTGAAAACTATAATTTCCTTCCAAGTCCAGGTGATGCATCTTCAAAAGTAGTTTGGGGGTAACATTCTGTAACAGTATTAGATTATGCTTTTGAAACAATTATTTAAAAATTTCAGTTGAAAAGATCTTGTAGGTAGGCTCATAATCAGTAAATCATTCACGAGCAAACTTTCAGAAGGGACAAAATGTAGAGACAGTACACAATTTTGATGTTCTAATTAAAAAGAAAAGTCATAATCAGTTTGCATCTACTTAATAATTTTCAGTTTCTCTGAAAAAAAAATTTCAAAACACCTGCTCTCCTGAAATCTGAATTTTATCAAGCTTCCCTGTAAAACAGGCATATTTATTCATTATTCCTACTTAAAAGTCAACCACCGCTTTGGATTTGCTAGGAGTATTTTATCAATTTTATCTTGGGATATGCCTCTAATTAGCATTTTAGGAACTATATTTTTAAGGATATGTGAATATCCATGACCTCCATATTTCATCAACCTGTTCTTGGTGTGCATATCATGAGCCATCAGAATTCTGTCTTCATAGCCTTCATCAATCAGCATACGAATCCTGCAAAAGTTAAAAGCGTCCCTGTCAGTGAAAGTTCTCACTGCAACAGCACAGAACCCACCAGGATTTACATTTCTTACGTTACTGTATTGCTGGACTGTGTTATAACAGAAAATACTTAGGTGCTCAGAGGACATACTCCTTACATTTACCTGAAATTAAAATGCATTTTTTATTGCATGAAAAATCCTCCGCCTCTGAAAACACACCACCACACATATCAAAATGGAGAAGAAAAATTCTTTCCTTCTGGCACATGACTTTGCATTTCCAGACCCATTAAGTCCACAGAGGAATTAAAGAACTTCAGCACCACCACACACGGGACACAGGTTTTATATACATGAGTAAATAATAATTTCCTACATAAATTTCTTCTCAGCAGGTTACTTCTTGCTACTGTCACAAAGCTGGTCCCATTACATTAACTAATGACCAGACTCTGTGTGTGACAGGTCTTCAAGGGGCCTGGCTCACTTACATAAAAACTTCCATATCTTCAGTTAAATCCCATTTGCAAAGCAGGTTAATAAAAACTCGAAGTTGCCAGTATCATACTCTGTATAGATGGTTATCATCCAAACACATTTCAAAGACATTCATTAAAGAAGATAAGTAAGACTGGCATGGCACAGCACTATCACATGACAGGAAATAAGAACTAATATGGCAGTGCAGCTAAAAAGCCTTGGCAAAATGACAAGTCAGCTTGGAAAAAGAAGTAATCCTTCTGGTCACACCCTTGTAGCAGGACTGCTACGAGTCCTTCTGTTCCATGTTTCACTCAGGTAGCCTTAACCCCTTGATCAGCTAATTTTTTAGCACTTATATTATGTGGGTGTCTACACTCCTGTATTGCATGACTGTTAAGCTTCCCAGTAAGCTTCAGTTTAGTTTGGCAGTGGATTGCAGCACTGAAGTGGCAGAGTCTGACAGACCAGCCCTGGAAAGTGCTCATTCCTCATGAAGGCCTCCAATTCCATCACTTGCCAGCACTGTGAAACTCTAATTCTTACCTTCCTGACAACGCTTTGATCAGCAAGAAAACAAAAACTAGCCTTATAAGTAACCACACTGTATCTGAAAGCCCTTACTGACAGTTTTTATTACAACTAGTTACAAGGGGATACGTGTAGCAGGATCTAATCAACATGGGCAGCAGAAAGAAGGCAAATAGGATAGAATTCGGTAAAATGTTATTGTATCTTAAAGCCCACCATACACTACGCCATACAGTGAACAACACTGCATAAACCATAGTGTTAAAACATCACAAGCATCTCCTCCAGATATCCTCACAAGTATCTCTGAAATACAGAGACACCACAAGCCAACCAGAGAGTAAGAGCTATGACATTGGAGGGACTAAGTTCCTTGCCGACCAAACATATTCTTAGAATCACCTTCTTTAATATTGGACTGATGTAATGGGTTGGGGAGGCATACAATCCCTTCCATTCTGTACCCATTGCTCTTTTTTGCTCATTCCTGTAAATGTAGTTAGTACCTGCTTCTGACTATAAACTGCCCCAGAACAAAAGTCAGTGTTTTGCCTGCATTGGCAGTAGACTGCAGCCAAACTGCTGAAGTACACACAGACAGCTAAATTGTGTCAAGTAGGTATGCTATGACTACAGAAGTTTGTTTTGAACAGAAAAGATGTGAACAAGTATTTTCCATTCAGTATTTTCATTTAGAGGTCAATTTGATTTTTACCTCTGTGGTATTGTTTGATGAAACAAAACCCTAAGGAGATTGCCCCAGCCATCCTACATCCACTGTGGGTACATCAGTATCCATTTAATGGCACTTATAACTCAAATGCACATACTCACACTGTGCAATGAGAAGACAAACTTTTAATCTTTTCTTCTTATGAACAGCCTGCTGTAAGAAATACTCAGACACTAGAGCATTTCAGGAGAGACAATGGTGGCTGAGCAAGTATCATGGATGGAATGAAAACTCTGCCACGGTTGAACACACACTTGTTAACTAAGGCCTAGTCCAGTCCTCTCTATATATTCCCCAGTGCTTCTGTAGATGCTGAACTTCCATGGCACAGGAGAGGGCAGGAGGCACAGCAGAGAAAGCAACTTTACTCATCCTAAATGCAAAAACCGTGGATTTCTTGCATCAGTTTAAAATACTGAGTGCAAGACTGAGAGCACTGTTAAGAGAGAAACAATTTCTAGTGTGAAAAGCAGCAGCAAATGCTTGGCAGCGAGTGGAATAACCACAGTACCTTCTTAGGAGAGAACAGTTTGAAAATAGATTAGTTTCAAGATTAATCTGACAATGAGGGGGAGGGAAGCTATGTCTGAAATGTAAGGGAAAGCTAGAAGTTACTTCATTAGTGATCAGCAATCATAAAATCTTTCTCATCAAGGAGAATGAAAGAACTGTTTGTGACTCTGGAAGGTAAAAAGACACAAGCAGGATGGCACCCCACTCTCAGACACCTGCCACTTCACTGCTCACAAACACTGTGGACAGCACGGCAGCATCACACCTCCAGATGGAGTGGAAAGAGTGAGGTGTCCATTCCCAGCTGATCCTACCTTCTCTCAGACAGTTTTTATACAGAATGTATCTCCTTGGCAAAACTTTGTGTTAGCACAGCACAACAGATTTGCTGTGCAGCTGAGCCGAGACTGCAGGTGCTGATGAGAAGCAGGGAAGAGGTACCCTGCCAGTGGGGCCAATATTTTCACATTGTGAGTGAGTGTGAGGACCATGGGAGCTCTGAGGAGACAGGAATCTCATCCTTCAAAAGAGAGAAAGGACAAAAGGACAGGAGGAGGAAAGGTGATAAAGTGCTTGGAAGAAAAAAGGCAGGTTTTCAGGATGGAAGCACAGGATCAAATCCGTCCAAAACAACCAATGAGTTTCACTGGGCTAGCACACTAGTGAGGAGATGTAACAGGCTCAGATGGTGTTTAGTAGCAGCACTAGGTTTCCAATACTGTGTTTCAAACAGAAGTACTTAATCCTAACACATATGCAGTATTTCCAGCCTTTTCCTTTTTACAGACCGTATAAATCCAGTAAATGATAAAATTCAACCAGATTAACATGGATTTAGGACAGAGAATTAAGTTAAAAAAGCTCTTGATCTTCTTCTCCAGTAACTTCCTACAACACTAAGATTCTGCGTCTTTCTCTCAGACAGAAGAAATGATACATGCTGCTCTAAAAGGCGTGACAGCAGCAGGGGAAAATGGCATTATTTTAGTATGATAGAAGACAATTTTGAACAGCAAGCAGAATCACTCTGTGACTGTCTCAAAACAAGTACCAATAGTATTTTTTTGTCAATGGCCAAGCTATAGCTGAAACTACATGGGAGCAGATACCTTGCAATTCTTTCATTGTCGCTCGGCATGTCGATATCCGGATGGAACTGGTAATGAAGGAATTCTGTACCAAATAGGTCATACTCTAAGTAACATCCAAGTTTAGCAAATTCGAGAAGTTTCTTTGTATCAAATATGGTCCTGCAGAACATATATAACACAGAGTGAGCATTGTAACAGGAATAAAACTTCTTGTGGTATGAGGACAGGTATTTTGTGACCTCCTATTTGCAAGGAAAAAACCCAAGAATCTAAGATTTAATTCAACCATTTGAAAAACAGGACTCCTGTTTGACACATGCAACTTAAGATGACACACAGCACTGTGTTTCTTACATTCATTTGGGATTTCATGCATTAAAAAAACGGAACAAAACCAACTCTTTCCCCATGAAATAATGAAAACCTCTATGATAACCGTTAAACAGAAACAGGAAAGTTACTTACTTTTGATATCATTAACCCTCTCAACAGACAACCTAACAAGGAAGGACATTTAAGGAGGAGGTTAATTCATAGTGACATCAAAAAAAACCCAAAAAAAGACAATGGATTACTTACACAAGACAGATTTACTTTCCCAAAAGAGTTACAGGAGACAGCTTCATCCAGGGCTTGTTTCATCCATCACACACCGGTAATATACAACTTTATCTTTAGTTTCTATTTTGTACAGTGATGTTTCTAGAGTGCCATTAGAACAGCAATATATCATTGTTTGCACTGGGATCTGGCCAGAACACCTCAAGAAAACGCTCTCACCAAACTACATAACGGCACTGTGAGTGAGTATCTGGGACATGGGTTTTGCAGCAGATTTGGAAAGTGAAGGAACAAAGCTTTTAACACCTCTCACTCATTTGGAAAAGAATGGAAACAGAAATAAGAGCTCTCTGGAATATTTTGGGTTTTCTCTGAACCATTTTTACCAAGTGTATAAGCTGTCCAAAGGAAAACAAAAACACTCAAATGATCCATTTTTATCTTAATAGCTGCTACATTTTTTTTTTAAGAGGAAACCAAGTTTCCACAAGAGCAGCACAGTCAACCAAAAGGGCAGTAGTTTGCTGGGTTTTTTTCTGTTATTGCAGATGTTGATGTCACAAAGCAGTTTTACCTTATACAATTACATCACAGTCTGTTGCTATGGAAATGACTGATGTCACAATTTCAATATTATGACTTAACAACAGATCAAGTAGGAGGAACAGATGGGTTGAGAGAGAGAAAACCCATGTTCCAACAAGCCTGCCATCAGCAGGAGTCTAAGACTTGCCAACTGTAATTAATAAAAAATGTTATTTTAAAATAAATGTTACAGTTTACAGAGACTGAACATTTATCACCAAGTGAGTTTTCAAAGTGCAGAGCAAAAGAACAGATTATTTTAGATCCAGCCCAGCTCAGTTCACAAGGAGACAATCACCAAGAGCATTCAGTGCTGGGCAGGTGGCAAAAACACCCAACAGTCTAGTTCAAAATCACAGCCAGAACAATTTCTTTTTAAAACTACTGTTAGTGTCATGCTTTTGGGTGTTCTATCCCAACGAAGAGCCGGAGAACTTAGTTTCGTCAGCCACAGGGTCCCATTGTGAGCCACAAGGATGTAGCAACAGCAGCAGTTCCCAGTTCAAACTGCAGATCTCTGAGCTGGAATTGGGTGTTTGCACAACACTGTCCCTGAACAGCCCTGAGCTCATGGAAAAGGAGGTGGGTGAATGGTGAAGCATCCGGTAATGTGGACCTCAGCCATAAATACCATGGGGACAGCCAGCCCAAATTCATAACAGTTGCTGTGAGTCTTCTAACAAAAGTTACTCAAGTAAGGCAAGATGCTGATGTCCTTTACAATCTTAACCCTTAACAAGGCTCAATAGCTTTTGCTTCCTGCCTTTTACTACACCATAGTTCCACTATGGATACTTGCTACCTTTTGTTCTAAGGTGCTAAATTGCAAGACATGGTAGCCAGCATTTTAGTTTTATCATTTCATTGTAAATACACTGTAAAACTACCATTCTGTCCATGTCAAATACAGACATGAAATATGGAGTCATATACAAATTTATCTCACATTTAAGGGACTGGGATGCTCCCACATGGATTTTTCTTGCTGGAGGAGACTTAAAATGTTAAAAGCACATTGCAAAGCCAAACTTCACAGTAGTTTATGTTATAGCAAGTGCCAACCTGAATGTGTGAAAGTAATGATAGAAAGAGATACAAGGAAATGTCATATTGTGCATCAGCGGCTGTTACCGAAACTGCACCTCTGTTTTCCTACTTATATTGCTTAATTTCTTAATTAATTAATAACTTAATTCAACAACTTACAACAGTGTGCAAGAGGCAAAAAACCATAATTGTATGTTTATGTTGTACCAAAATGGCTACATAAGTACTGATACCTGCAGCTTGCTCAGTCCTCTTTCATAAAAAAATTTAAGGAACCAGTTTGTCTTCAAGAAGGGGTGAAAAATACAGCTATAGATACAGTGGAATGCAGATAAATATGAAAAGGAATTAATTTATAAATACTCAAATATAATTTCATAGCATGAATTTTATGCTCCTAAAATCCTCAAGTAAAACAAGGAGCTCTGTGTGAATACCAAACACCTGTAGCTCAATTTGCAAGCTCTTAGAGCCTGTAGCCATGAGAAATTTGGAGCACAGTGCTGTTGCCTGTACTACATTCACACTGAGGGCAAACAATCCAATTGCTGAGAATCATATGACCACAAATAGTCTCCATTATTCAGCAACTGGCCAAACTAATCAATGCCTGGACATATTCCAGCTCACCATGAGCAACACAAGGTCATACAAAACTGATTTGGTAATAGAGGCTGTATTTCTAAGCTGGAGACAGAAAAGCATCCCAATTGCTCTCCATGCCTCATATGGAGCTCCTGGTTTTTGTTCATGAGGAAACTAAAAGTTAACTATCTGGTCTATGGTATGAACTATCCAAAACCCAACTGTTTTCTTTTTAAGCAATATTTCCTCTGTCTTGTTGTAGAACATTAAAAATCTGCCTTTTGCTTTGATCCGGACTCCAGCCAAATCAAGGAAATCTCCATTACCTTCTGTGAGATTTTGCTAAGGCCATTAAGAGTGACTCAGTGTTCAAAAGCTCTGGAAGCCCAGCAACTTCCCACCCGATTTAGTGAGAGCTGCTCAATGTCCAGTGCTTTGTAAATACAGGGATTTGTGCAGGGATACCAATTCATGGAATTCCCATTTTTTTAATGTGTCTACAGTTATTCCTAACCCCTCACCTAAGCTTTCAAAGACAGCATTTAAAATACCAAAATCTCTTTATCAATGTGAATCTAAAAGCTGATCCTGACTGAATTGCTGGAGGCTGATCAAGCTCTACATAAGCACTTATTTTTAAGTCAGTAAACTTGAGGATAATACTCTCTGTCAACTTTTTCCAGTGTAGTTCCACAAAATCCCAGTGAGTTGTGGCAACTCTGCAGGAAGCACAGAAGAACAGTCTCCTTACCTGTCGAGGTGAGACATGACTGTCTTAGAAGCATCAGCCCCAGCTTCCTGCAGAATGCGGATAATCTGGAAAGGTGAGTCGCTGTTCCTGCCAGGATGGATGATAACAGGGCACCCAAGCTGGGACTGAGCCTGTGCTGTTGCCTGAAGCACTCTGTGTTCACTCGGAGTCAAAGGCCAGGAGCAACCTATTTCTCCCACCACACCACACTTGATATTAGTCCCATCTGCTCCTTTGAGTACCTCATCAACAATAATCCCTGTCAGCTAGAAAACAGGAAAATGAGATTTTTGGTTATTAATACTATTTGTGTTAAATAGCATCAAATTTGGCCTATGGACACTGGGCTAGTTATACTCCCAAGGTCTTTCTGAACTTATTTAATTAACAGCTGCGTTTGTGAAAACACTGCAGTTAAAATCTGGTTTCTGTCAACTAATGTTATGCCAGCCATTCACTAAGACCAAAATAAACACAGACGCAAATCAATTTAACAGTATCCACTCATACATTTGTCCAGGTTTGCCAAGAAAGCTGGTCTACATGTAATTTGAACTCTGATTTAGGCAGAGATTAAGTTTTCTTTAAAAAAAAAAAAAAGGTTAGTTTATTCCAAAACCTTTGCCTTGCACTCCTGCATTGGCTGCAGACACAATTCAATGTAATTTTTTGCAAAACAAGGGATCAGAGAATAAGGAAACCCTGTCATTCAGATAGGGAAGGGAGAAACTGGCAAGCATCCTGAAGAGACAAGTTTAAGGCAAAACCTGCCTATGGGAATTGCCAATGTAAAACAACAGGAGCTCTGTTGACATCAGAACTACAAAAACAAAGCTCATTTGACAAATTTACAGGATCAAAATTAGCCTGCTTTAGAACATCCATAAACAAAAACCATCAGAATCTCTTAATAAAACCAGTTTGCCATAAAAGCTTTAATTTTTCTTTCCCAGAATAGGCCACGTATCTTAAGCATACATTCAGAATTGAGACCACAAAACGGCACTGATGATGGCCTACCTTCTGAGTGCTGAGTACAGGAAACCTGTGGGTCTCCATCAGTCCACCAAACACAGAAGGGAAACTTTTGCCTTGAGAAATCTATTTGCATCTATTCTACTTGTATCTATTTGTATTTCAAGCAATGGAAGAACACTTAGGAAAAGCAGTACTATAGTGTACAGTCTGAGCCAGCTTGGGTCCAGTTTTGTTGGCAGCACTGCTCAAGTTTTGACCATTGATTGTTAAAATTAATTTGACTCATTTGTAAACTGTGACAGATTTTAAAAAAGTTTTCTCAGCTCTATTCATACACATTCACAGCCTCCTACCTTGGAGAGTTCCATTCCCTCTTTTCCCTATCACCACATTTTCTTAATAAAAGATGAATATTTATTATTATAGGAATATCTGGAGACCTCCATTATTATTAACACAGTGTCTTAGTCACCGTACAAACAGCCTGATGTAGACTATGCCCTGAAAAGCCTGGACAAATGATCGAGAAGAGAGCTATAACACACAGCCTGAGCAGAGCAATAATTTACAACTGTCCAATAAATATTGCAATTATTTATGCTTTTTACAAAAATGCTAGGTAAACTCACTGGGAAGCAATTAGCCAGAAAAAGTGACAAAAGAGGTAACAAGGATAAACTCCTTCCTTAAAAAATAGTAAAAAACTCAAGATAGTTGGTGGTGTACCACACATCCACATATGAAATACTGTATTTTCCTCTTACTGTTGCATCATAACAAACCCCTCAGAGAAAATGGAGCTTAAGAACTGGAAATTCTGACAGATAACCCAAGCACATGCAAGTAGTACTCCTCCAGCTATTACACACAAGCAGTAATGCTGATCCTGTTTTTCTACACCGAGAACCTCTATATTTCATTTATTTTACTGGAACCTCTCTCCAACTTTGGCTTACCCAGAGATAATTCACAGGACAGAGACACTGAAGCAATGGTTAAAACTTACCTGCTCCACAGTCATGGCCTGTGTTTGAGAAGAATGAGTGGAATCCACATAAAACCCAGCACCAGCAATAATATGAACTCCAGTTTCTTCAGCAAGTTTCTTCAAAGTTTTCATATCCCGGCCGATCCCTGTAGTTGTGTTTTCCACAATCGTCCCACCACCTGCTGCTTTAAAATGCAGCAGCTCCTCCCTCACAGCGTCTGTTTCCTGATACAAAAGAAGGTTTTCTTTATGGCTGTAGGGATTTTGCTTAATCCAAAACAAGTTCTTCATCTCAATGGGCCCATTAGACAAAGGCTCTTGGCCTGGAGAAGGTGGACAAAAGCAGCTGCTGTAGTTCATAGTCAAGTGTTCGTGAGTTAATGTGTAGCCAAGACAGTCTGGCTCCACAGGGCCCAAGACAGTCTGCACTCTTCCGCTCAAGGAAGGCATTTTTCTTTAACAAAGGGAAAAAAAAAACAGATCCTAAAGGAGTCTGGGAAGGAAGAAGAAAGAAAACAAAAACATTTCAGAAAGAGCAGTGCTTTCTCAGGCAGTTTCTGAAATCCCTCCTCCCTCTTGCACATGTACCTACACTCTGTGTGTGTTCACTGGGATGTTTCCAAAAGCTGTTTGCAGCAGGGTAGTCAATATAAAAAACAAAGCTTTTATTTTAACCAACTGTGCTTGTATCAGTACTCCAGCAACATAAAGACATCACATTCCAGTACATGGAAATTGTCATCATTTATTGTGCTGCAGTCACTATCACATTAAGATAAATGTCTCCTATTTAATAACAACCACTGTATGTTCATTTAGGATTCTTTGCTCAGCAGCTGTCAAATTTTGTCAGCTTCAGCCACCAGATGAACACACTTGGCACCAAGGCTGAATATTCCTTACTGGTATATTCAGTATATTTATCTGTGGCCTCCAAGACTCAATGTCCCCCTTGCATGCCGAGGAAGCTGTCTGTTTTTGGGCACCTTGTGTGCCTCCCTCTCTATGTGGAATGCAGGGGTGGGGGTGATAATCTGCTCCTCTGGCTACAGCAGGGCTCAGGTTCTCCTGACAGCTGCACTCTGGAGGTCTGGAACAGCCCAGGACCACTCCTCTAAGGCTGACAACAGTCACCACAGATACAGCACAGTCCATAAACAGTGGTGGAGAAGCCGAAGTGCTTCACTGGGCAAGTATTTTACCAGTGAAGAACAGACCTTAATCTAACAATTTACATATGGCTCAGCATCTCAGACACTTTTAAATTCATCTTTAACACAAATGAAACAATGTTACTTCTCAAAACTTCAAATGAGCAGTGACAAACACTGAGGTTACAGTCTGCAACTGGTTTATGTCAAAGGCCCTGTGCCAGTTTGGCCTGACTCACTGCAGGTTAGAATTAACTGCAGCTCTCCCCATTGGGATTTTGATTTTTTTCCTTTTGGGAGTGGGGGTAGTCCTGACTAACCAGTTCATGTTAGATCTTCCTGATGCTAGTCACAAAGGCTTGAGGATATATAGTTAAAATCCCTACTCAACCAAAATCATCAGTTATGAAACAAAATACATGTTTAATCATGTCCAGAGGAAAGGACTAACTAGAGCATGCATTATTGATTAAAGAGAGAGGTCTTTCCCATTTTTGCCTCCCTTTTAGTGAATAATGTCATAAACATGGGTTTGTTACTGGTAAAGCCCTCAGAGGACATTTTTCTTTTAACTGCTAAAGTTAATCTACCAGGATGACAGAATTACTGAAATCTGAAGGGCACTGAACTGTACATATTAAAGGGCACAGGAACATCAAGATCTCTTTGGGGATACTTTGATCTCATGAGAAGCAGTCACTGTCAGAGCACCAATGCACAAAAGTGACCCAGCCCCCAGAAAAGGCAGCTATTGCCTGCCTGGTGAAGTCCATAGCACTGGTGCTCACTGTAATAAGAAGAGTTGGCCATCCATAAAAAAGAGAAATGACTGACTGACAAAGTTTACTTACCTTGTATAAAAGTAGACTTATGAAAAATTTTTCTTTTAGGAATTTCATTCCTGAACTAGCATGTTAACTTGTTTGAGAAGGTAGAAGAATAATTACTCTCATAGAACAGACTGAATCAGCTGGCTATTAATCAGCTGGCTGATTAATAGAACGATTTATTTTTCTTCCAAACAAATTAAGAAGTGCATGATTTCAGAAAATATTATTCTTGAGCAAATAATTAAAAGCAAAATACCTGTCTTAGTCAGAAACTGCTCCTAGCTGCAATTCAATTAAGCAGTCATTAATTCCATCCTTGAAGAAGGCTGGTGCTCTATATAGAGCAACCCACTATTTTAGAGAAAGTTCAGTGATCTGAGTCATTCTTATATGCACAGCAAAGCAACTGACACAATTCTAAGCATTACATTTGCTTTATTTTTTTTACCTTTTTTTTTTTTTTAATGTTAAGTATTTATGCTCTGGCATTCAGTAAAACCCTGACAGCAAAGAGTGATAACTACCCTTTGGTAGCATTGGATTCACACTTCTCTTTCCCCATGTTTACTGACAATTTTCCAATCCATTTATTAAGTTAGCAAACCAAACCTATGTACAATTAAATCTACAAGTATTTAATTTCTTTTGATAAAGCTTGACACAAATCAATTACAGTCTGTTTCCTTAACAATCTTACACTTCAGCTGCTTATATTTAATACTGCAGTTACTCAAAAAGGCCACTCTAATCAAATGTGAATTTTTGCTCACTTTCAGATTACCACTTTGAAGAAAAGTTTACTTTCAACATTTGTTCCCACCAATTTCTTTCTGACACAGTTAATTTAGATTACCCTCAATTAATCTGGCCTGCCCATTGTGAAGACCCGATGGCTGCACGTGTGAGATGATCTTATAGCCTGAGGCTGCTGTCTTGTGATTTGTAACAGCAGGAAACATCTAAAATTACCAGTTCCCGTGCCAGGTTTCTCTTGTAACAGACACAACCTGTTGATTTTTAAACTCTAGACTTCAGATTATAGCTCACATACAGAATTTACAGAACCTTTTGACTGAGGCCAAGGATTTTTATAAATTTAAGAAGCATCACAAAAAATGGAAACTGACACAAACAGCATTTAAAGTAGGCCTAATTTTATCTTCATGAAAAATATATTAATATTAATGCCTGTTCCAGCTTACTAACACAGTTTTAGAAACCCACCACTCTTATTAAAAGAATTATAAAAAATAAAGACAGTCAGTAACCTGTGCCTGGAATTATTTTTGAAACCACCGTCCTGATATCTTCCCTACTGCCATTCACATAAACAGCCTGCTCTGATTATGCTATGATACATTATTCCTAATAAGATTCACTTGATGGAAACAGAATTTAATTAAGTGTTTTTAAAACAGAATTTAGGTGCAAATAGCTTTTAAATGGAATAAGGATTCATATTTAATTTAAGTATGCGTATGTTACTAGAGAAATCAATGTTTGATTGCTTTTCTTGTGACTTGCATGCCATGTTTTACACAGAACTTTCTTCTGAAAAAGTTTCTTCTTTCATACACTAAGGACTGCATTCATATCACCCCATTATCCATTTAAATGATGTATGTCTATTACAGAACAATCATCTAGACCATTTTCATAGTGGAGATGGAAGAACGTATTTATAGACAACTCATCCAGCTTATTCTGAATGCTTGTAATAGGACAGGACAAGTCACTTTCTGTAATGTTATCCTCCTTCCACGGACTAAGGAGCAAGCCAAGAAACAATCCAGATAGTTCTGCATAAGACATGTGAATTATATTTCCCTAATCTTAACGCAGTCTGAGGTTAGGGGGAAAGGTGCTGATTCCTGTAACAGAGGTAAACAGGTAGGTTCATATCTGGCAATAACAGCTATTTTGGTTTTGAAAATCACTAATTTATGTGGTAGTATTGCCAAGGAGCTCCTGCACAGACCAAGACTTCTGAGCTCTGGGTGCTACATAAAGAGAGAAATAAATCATATTTCCTGAAAATTACAAATTCAGACAAAAATTATAAAATTGCTTTAAGATATAACCAAAACTTGTATTATTACACAACAGCCTTGAAACAATACCTTAACATTTTTGTAATAAACTCTGGACAAATCTTTATAACCGCCAATTGTATGGTGCATAAAATACAACTCCCACCATTAGCCAACTATCAAATCCTGGTGAAGTAAATATTCTTCCTAGAGGTATTGTTAAGAGAAAAGAGACTTGCTACTAAAAAGGTCATGGTGCTGCATTCCTGACTCGTGATAAAAACTCCAGAGTTCAATAGATGTTTTGCCTGAATACTGATGACAAGATTTATGTTTCCACTTTTCCCATCTGAAACCTGTGCTTCAGTCATTGTGTCATTTTAATGGCCTTGTAATGGGAGGTCCCCCTAGGTTTGGATTAGCTGCTTCCGACAGTAATCTCATATTGCTGAAACATTATAATCACATAAACACGGTTTCCACATGCTAATTCTGCATTTGTTTTGATTCGGTAAGCACATTTTAATGGCATTAGCACAGATTCTCTGTAGACTGGTGTGGGAATCATTTCATTGCCATTACATTACAATGTGAGATTAGAGCAACATTAAATCCAGATTGCTGTGACATAAAATTTACCAAAAAAAGCAAAAAGAATGGCTCAATGGGTATTAACTGTATCCAGAAAAAGTTAAACACAGCTGCCATTTAGAAAAAAGGGCTGCCCTGGCTGCATCAAGAGCATTTTAAGTGGGTCTTTCCTTTATAACCACACAGTCCTGGGAAATGTGACATAGCACAGGCTCACTATTTATTTACAGATGGAGGAAATGCTTTGAGCATTCAATTCTAGTTTGAGCAACCCCTACAGAGCATGGAAAAGCCACTAATTAAAAATACATGACACATCTGTAGGAAATTACTATTAGTTAGTCTATGCTGTGTTATCTCACCATTCCCCACATTTAAACATTTTGTGACAAGGGAAAAAGTTAGCAAGACGAAGAGGAGAGGCAGAGGTAAGAGAACACACATAGACTATGTCGGAAGAATTTTAAAAATTAACTTCTTTTTCTTTTCCCCCATGTTTCTGCCAATCCTGTAGAGGTTTACAGAGTGCAAGGAACTCAATACTGCCTGCTCAGTACTCCCCATTCTTCCTCTTCCCCACCAGACAAGCAAGCTTTCTAACTTCTCCAACAGATGGATGCCAGATCTACTCTACCTTCTTCAAAAATACATTCACGAGTGCTAATTACAGTGCAAACACGCCTGAAACCCAGCACTCCCTCGGACACAGATTTCAGCAAGCTTGGCTTCTTTGCTCATGCATGTTGTCAGGGAAGCACAGCTACAGGGACTGTGGAGCAGAGCTTGCCACAGCTGGATGATTGAGGGCAGCAGGAGGACAGAACTTGCATTTGCTCCAGGACAGATGCAGACTCACCTGTCACTTAGCCCAGCAATTCCCTGTGCGTTGGTCTCTGCAAAGGTCTCCAAAGCCTGTGACACTGTACTCCTACACAGGCACTCTCACACCATCACTAGTTTGTATTACATGAGATAACAATGCATCTTATATTGCTTTTGGGTTATTCTGCCCAAGAAACAGAATTTGAAAATGAGTGGAAGTACTGAAAAAATTGAGGTTTCTGGGCAAACTCCTGTCTCTTCTGTAGAAACAGCAGATATGCTGCTCTGAAGGTGACAGATTATTTTCATTAAAAGTCATAAATGTTCTTCCCTATCTTCGGAAGTGGCATTGGTCTTTTTCCTCTCCCAGAATGGAGCTATGAGATTACCATGATTTGCTGAACTTCAACCTAACTCGAGGCTTTGTGTCCTAAGGAACAGTGTCACATGGGAGATTTTTCATGCCTTGAAGAAAGCTTATGAGAGAGGAAGGGAATACTTATGGTGCCCCTCTCCTACACAAACTCCTGCCTAACCCCACAGGAGCATATGCTGCAGCTCTTCCCTTAGTGAGGCACCTTCACTTTTGCACCTTTGGGTGCCTGTATCTTCATGCAGCATGCATACAGTCCTCATCATTTCGGATGTGTAAGCTCTCGACTGGGTAGAAATTGGCCAACAGATTCAAAGCCTAGAGAACTCTTGGGTGGAGTATTTAAAAAGCATCATCTACTCTACCTTGCCACATTTTTTCATGAAACACACTATTCTGGAAATACTCAGAATAGTGGGTTAATGTTGTGGCCTTCAGTAACCTACTTCTGGTCCCCAAACCATTCAGAACTGTTTTTCCTTAAGAAGCCAAGCTAAAAGAAATGCTAAATATTGCTTTTCACTAGATTTTCTATATATGGTTTGAACAACCAAAAAACTTTACACTACAGAAGTGAGAAGGAATACTAAAAGTAAGACTTTATATAAGGTTACAGTATGTGCTATGAAAAAAAATTACAAGCGCTTTAACCAAGCCTTATATAATCTGACTATGATAAAGAAAAGTCCCACCAAAATATGCAGGTACACACACTCCACAGCAGCTACTCTTCTTGAGTGGCACTGTCAATGTTCTACAACCTAAAAGCAAAGTCACTCAAATTTTAAGAGAAATGTAAACACTAGTACACATATGGGAAAGGTCAATATATTGAGCCCCTGCCCTCAGAACCTCCAAAAAGCACACTCTGATAAGGAGCTGGGTAAGTGAGAAGCAAAGCTTTTAAATGTTCACCTGAAAGGTAAGAGAAAATTCTTACAGCGGCTTCCCTCTGTAGCTCAGCTTGTGGCAGACAGACCTTCCAGCTTTGCAAGGCTTGAGGGTCACATTCTGGCTCCAGCCAGGCTGTGAGCCAGGCATCTCTAAACCAGATTGCTTCTTCACAGTTGAACTGCCACACCAGGGCAAGTGCAGTGCCTCACACTGGTCTTGCAGGGTGGACAAACCTTTGGGATCAAAGCAAGCACACGTGATTTGCCCCAAGAAGCAGAGTCTAAGTCACTCTGTATAGAGAACTTTGCACAATTTTTTTCCAATTTGGTTAAAGTTTAGCTGTTGTGACCAGAACGGTCAGACTTCTATTTTACCTTATTTCTGTGCAGATAAGTCTCAAAATCTAGGCTTCTCTGAGCAAAGTCACATTGAACTTCCTCTTCCTCAGAGAGATCTGAGACCAGCATACCCCTAAGTGTTTTTTTACTAACATCTCCTTTAGAAGAACTTCAGGGGATTTTACATTTTGGGCAGCTTCCAAAATTACTCCTGATAAAAGGTCAGATAAAAATTCTCCTCCAGGGTCAAACATTACATTAATTATATTTTACATGCACACATAGTGTTTTTAGGCCAAAAATCAGAACTGAAGTCACATTATGCTATATGCAAATATGGGCTAAGTCCTGCATGTTGAGACATACATTCATGTTCTTAAGACTTAATGGAATCACATTTGCTTCTCACGGGTTCTGGGGTACAAGCACATACTCTCTTTCTTGCTAGGACAAGAAGATGTAGGAAAAAACCTCTCCTTTTCAGGAATGCACATCCAGCCTTTATTCCCTCTAAATTTCAAATTTGAAACAAGCATACATCTAACTCTACCCTTTGCTGTTATTCTCACTGACTTTCATTGATTTTCCCTCTACTTAAGGTCACACACACATTTTCACATGAGCTTAAACATTTCAGTAAGCATTCTGGGTGGAGCATTATCACTCACTTGTACAGTCTTACAGAGCCACACCAAATCACTCTATGATCTTCACCTGCAGAAATGCACCACACAAATCTAAGCAATGGATGAGTGATGTGCATTACTACCTCTCGATCAAGACTGAACATTACTATAAAGAAAAATTCAGATGAATGAACCCCGGCGTCAGCTTTGCCACAAAACATACCAGTCACCGATCCACTGAGACCTGTAAAGCCATGCATGGTGGAAAAGAGGGGGATTGGGTTTAGTGTCTCATTCAATATCACAGACTGCAGCAACTGAAACAAGCAGGGGCTTCCAGAAAACCACCTTCTTTACTAGGGAGTGATGAGCTTAGATGCACAAAACTAAATTCAATATCCCATTACTGCAAACAACTGTATCACAAAATTTGCAACTAATCTGAAGACCTAATGGGAAAAAATACCCGGAGAAAAGCCTTTGGACTGTGGCTGTTCTCTATGGCAGTGTCAGGAAATGGAAGCTGTATGCCCTTCACAAGGTCCATTTCTGCTCTAAAGAAATGAGGCCACACAAGAAAAGTTAATGTGAGTCAAGGGAAAGCTCGAAGATGATGGGTGTAATTCAAGGAGTATCTTTTACCTTAGAGACTGCCTTTACAGTAGAGTCTGCATGCTTTGTCAGTGGTTAGAGTCAATGACCTCTTGCTTATACAACTCCTGTTGTTTTTAAGTTCTTACTCCCATCTGGGAACAACAGTGGAATGCTAGGAACGACCAACACACACAAGCTGACAAAATTGTCAGGTCTCCTACATATCCTTCTGTTTCCTTTCCAGGTATTGCTGAATCTTCAGTCTTAACCAGAACTGGACACAGAACCCTGACACTGATTTGCCTTTTTGTATCACAGAATTTCTGAAAGAAGATACAAATTCAGTATTTTTGTCCTGGAAACTGTTTTTTAAAAAAATCCTTGCTACCCAGTCTAAAGTGAACAACAAAGAACAAAGTCCTCCAATAAAGCTTACAGAACACCAGAGCTCAAGCATTAAAACCAGTTGAAGATTTCCGGACCCATCTGAAAATGACCCATCTGCCAAAAGGTACACAAATCAGAGCAAAGAAAGAGGTAAATTCCCTTCACTTGATCACTAATCCTCACTGTAGTGACTCTGGACACGGCAAAGACAACTGTGAGATAAAACAATTCTCCTTTCACATTTTGAGGAAAGAAGTGAGATCCCAAAAGAGCAGAAAAAGGGAGTAGTTCAGCAGGTAACATATCATTCTTTGATCCTCCCTCTTCCACAAAAGTTACTTCAAGAAAAACCCTGTGGCTTTGGCTACACACACAAAAAAAAAACCCTACAAAAGTAGGGTTTCAGAATATCTTTGAGAAGAGTGATCCAACATATTTCTGAGATCCAAGTAAAAAACTGTGATTTACTTAAAGCTGTCATCTGAGAGATGATGCTGATGGCCTTTCTTCTTACTTCCTTTTTATCTGAGCAGTTAAGTACTTGTGAAACATATCCCAGCTGTTGTTAGGATAAAATGCTTTTCCTGGATTATTACCAACATACATATTGCTATCAGACCAAAGACATGGCCACTGCTTAGAAAATTCTGAGGAAGCTTTTTAATTTGTGATCAGAAAAATTGTATTAAAGCAGGAAACCTTCTTCACCCTACCAGTTTTGAGAAGATGTAATTTCCTCTTAGAACTAGAGGGATGGGATACTCCCTTTCCCTTCCAATACAGCTGGCAATCCAATTCTCCAGAAATGTAGAAAACGTTAAAAAGTTCAAAACTGCTCTGAATCAAACCAGGGACCTGAACCTTAGGTTTCCACAGTCTACATGGATCTCTAATCCTCCCCATACCAAACAGGTGGCCAGTCTGATGCAAGCAGAAGTCTCACTGCTTTCATGAACCTTAAGAAGTCTTGGTTTCATCTAACAAAGAAATGAATTTTTTCAGTATTTCAAGTCCTGAAAGACAGGAAAAACATTTTAGATCTACATCAAGTGAAATAAGGAAAAAAATTCACAGAATGTTCAGAGGAATAGTCCTTTAATAAACACAGAGCTCACTGGTGCCATATGCTTCAGTATATAATGATTTTTATGTGTGAGAAGCAAGCTGATGGCTCCCTAACCACAGAGAGAAGCTATGACACTTGTTCCTGCTGCACCATGCACTAATTTAATAAGTTAGCAGTGGTCATCTACATGAAATATAATTAAGCATCTGAATGCCATTGTTGCCACCTTTGATTATAACTACGAAAATGAATGTGATGATGGTGACAGGATGGCAAATATTATGTCTGGTAAATTCCAAAACATGAGAGGCATTCATAATAATAAATGACACTTATGTAGTCTTTCATAAAACAATCCCAAAGTACCTGACAAAATGATACAAAACTACCTATTAGAAGCATCACTTCACCCATCACTGAAACACAGCCTGCAGCAGGAAGAAGGCAACAACCTTTAAACACTACAGAACATATTATGACAGAGGACATTGAATAATGTATCCACTGTAAAGCAGAAGGGAATTCCAGACGAGTAAAACAAAATTTCCCAAACGTGACCTCGAGCTAAAAAATTTGTTTCATTCAAGAACTGTCACAAGCCTCTAGCATACAGAAGACACCACCCTTAACAACAGAGACCTGAAAAAAAGGATTATGTTTACAGGTATCTTAGAGATCATGCATACATCACCAACAGGACCTGTATGCTTCAACTTGCGACCAAACTAACCAGAACACAAGACCTGCTGCAGAGGAGTTGCCAAAACCCAAGGCCACCGCCCAGCAGTGACTGCTACCGTGCACTTGGCAGGGGGAGCTGGACCTCCCTCGCTCAAATTCAGCCTCCTCTCCGCAGCTCACCGAGCCGGTGCCAGGGGAGCAGGGAGCCTGCAGCACCTGTGTCTTGGAAAGGGCAGCACGCCTCAGGCCACGGAGAACATGCATGGTGTAGGAATCCCAACAGGGCACACAGGCAAGTCTGGAGCTTTGCTGCTGAGCCTTGACAAGCTTAAGCAACTCGGGAAGCATCTTGCAGAGGGCTGCTAGTGCTTCCAGATGGAGAGGCAGCTGAAGGCAGGCTCTGAAGGTCCCCGTTTTGGATTGAGGCATTTGTTCCTTCACAGAGACACCCTCGGGAACTGTCGGGAGAGGAGTACTAGAGAGGACGTAGTTCCAATATTTAACTTGTTATGGCTGTACAAATATTAAATACCAGCACTAATAATAGCAGCGTAGCTGCACTCACACAGTGAAGCCGCCTGAGCTCGAGGCTTACTCTGCTGATAACTATCATCTGGTGCTGCAAAACGCTTTTGCAGAGAGCTGCTCGTCCCCTCACACTTCAGACGTGCCGCGGGGCTCCCCGCAGGAGCACTGCCTGACCCAGCGCCGCCGTCCCGGCCACCTCTGCCCCTCGTCCCGCAGCCGCCCCTCCGCCGGGGCTGCACCGGGTGGGCCGGGCCCCGCCGCAGCCCTGACCCACGGCCCGAGCCCCGGCACAGCCCTGCTCTCCCCGCCCGCCCCAGCCCCGAGCTCCGCCAGCCGCTTCCCGCTCTCCCGCCTCGGGCCTTTCGGGGCCAGCAGCGGAGCGGGCGCAAGCCGCTCTAGCCACTCAACTCCGGCCAAGTTTCCCGGCCCGGGCACCTTGTCGGGCAG